>JAOTQJ010111389.1:0-11056 GCA_025642045.1 Solanum sejunctum | reverse complement strand
CGCACCTCCTAACAGGAGCGTCGATACCCCTTCTCTGCACATGTCCAAACCATTGCAATCTCGCTTCCCTCATCTTTCCCTCCACCAAGGCTACCTCCAATTTCTCCCGAATAGCCTCATTCCTAACCTTGTCACTTCTGGTGTGACCGGACATCCATCTCAGCATCCTCATCTCTGCGACACGCATCTTCTGAACATGAACATTTTTGATCGGCCAGCACTCCACCCTATACATCAACGCAGGTCTAACCACCACTCTGTAGAACTGACCCTTAAGTTTGGGTGATATCTTCTTGTTACACAATACTCCATAGGCAAGCCTCTATTTAGTCCATGCAACCCCAATATGGTGTGTGACATCCTCATCAATATCACCACTACTCTCGATGATGGACCCTAAATACTTAAACTTATCCCTCTTAGGGATCGGTTGAGTGTCCAACCTCACTTCAGAGTTTTCTTCCTCCCTCTCCACGCTGAATTTGCACTCCAAGTATTCAGTTTTGGTCCTGCTCAACTTGAATCCTTTGGACTCCAAGATGTGTCTCCAAGCCTCCAACCTTTCATTAACTTTAGTTCGAGATTCATCAATTAATACTATGTCATCAGCAAATAGCATACACTATTGCACCTCTTCTTGTAACGATCGCTTCAGCTCATCTAACACCAGGGCAAACAAGAAAGGGCTCAGGGCGGAACCCTAATGGAGTCCTAACTCAACAGGAAAGAAATCGGAGTCTCCTCCCACCATTCTTACCCGAGTTTTGGCTCCATCGTACATATCCTTAATAAGCTTGATATAAACCCCGGGGATACCTTTCGCCTCTAAGCACCTCCATAAGACATCCCTAGGGACATTGTCATACGCTTTCTCGAGGTTAATGAACACCATATGAAGGTTCTTCTTACCATCCCTATATTTTTCCACTAACCTCCGAATCAGATGGATTGCTTCAGTCTTCGATCGTCCCAGCATGAATCCAAATTGGTTCTCTGAGATAGAAATTACTTTACGCACCCTCCTCTCCACAACTCTCTCCCAAACCTTCATAGTATGGCTTAACAACTTGATATCCCTGTAGTTGTTACAGTTTTAAATATCTCCTTTATTTTTGTACAATGGCACCATTGTACTCCTCCTCCATTCCTCAGGCATCTTGGTCATCTCCTTAATAGCATTGAACAGTTTAGTCAACCACTCTATGCCATCCTTGCCCAAGTTCTTCCAAAAATCTACCGGAATCTCATCGGGTCCAATGGCCCTCCCCCTCTTTTGTCATACTCATAGCTAATTTTACCTCATCCTCTTCGAACGGATTCTCATCCCCAAAAGCACGGTGGTCTTCAAAGTGTGCCAACTTATCCAGCTTGATAACTCTATTCCCAGATGCAAATCCGTCTTACTTCCATGATGCGTCCCTGTTATGTTTGGTGTCTATTTTAATGTTTTCGGCCCAAGGCTTTTAAGTATTGGCCCTAAGGGTTCCCATACTTGAAAATATCTATACATAGACTTATTTCACCCTCATATCTTGCAAAAATTCCTCAATACTTACTAAAATACTTAGGCTCATATTTCACTCTAAATTCAAGTCCCAAAGCTCAAGACCAATCTTATGATTCATTCAAGCTTCAAGTATCCATTTTCGTTTTTGTTCAAGGTTTCTCCAAAGTCAAGGTATGTGGTGTTGAACCATTGGGTCCTTCCACCCATGGTGCCTAAGCCTCCTTTTTACTAACATTGCATGATTTAAAGTTGATTTTACATGTAGATCTTGTACATTGAGAAATTTACTGCACAGTGATTTGAATTCATGAAAGTATGGTTGTTTTAGCATGTCTTGAGCTTTAAATCTTAGATCTAATGTTGGATTCGATGAGGGGTTTTTATGTGTATGTCTTGAGGGTATTTCAAGGTATTAATTTATGGTTTTACAATTGATTTTCTTGTATTATTTCATCTCTAGATTGCATGGTCTTTTACCCTTATTACACAATTGCCAAGTAAGTCCGACTAGGGTTTCTTGAGGAATTATAGGTCCAATGCATATTTTATGAGTTGAATGATGTTATGATGATTACATGATTATGAAATTATGTATGTATGTGATGACAAAATGATAACAAAAAGGGAAGATATGTACATAAGGATGAAAGGAACAAATATATGTGTTTGAATCATGTAAAGCACCTTTGGTATTGCAATGGGCTCTCATGTTGTTATGTTCTTGTGAATTTTTGATGACTTATTGGTTTCTTCTGATAAGGTTTATGCTCTTGTCAACTTTGAAAGCCTACTAGGAGGGGTCATGAACTATGTTACATGCTTTACCCTCTAGTTCAAGGACAATTCCTACATGTAGGGGTTATGAGCTATGTTGTACACCTTACCTTTATTTACGAATGCAATTTACTCTTTATGAGGTTATGCTACTCCTTATGAGGTTATGTTACTTTTTATGAGGTTATGCTACCCCTTATGAGGTTATGTTACTCCTTATGTGGATATGCTACTCTTACGAGGTTATGTTACTCTTTTTGAGGTTATGCTACTCCTTATGAGGTTATGTTACTCTTTATGAGGTTATGGTACTCCTTCTGAGGTTATGTTACTCTTTATGACGTTATGCTACTCCTTATGAGGTTATATTACTCCTTATGAGTTTATGCTACTCCTTATAAGGTTATGCTACTATTTATGAGGTTATGCTGCTCCTTATGAGGTTATATTACTCTTTGTGAGGTTATATTCAAACGACCACAAAAAGTGTCTAAAAATGTGCCTCTGAATGCCTGGATTTTAAATTCCATATATCTCTAAATATATGCCCGATATCAAAACTCTGACTTCATATTCTTGTTCAGGGGGGTAAAAATTAGGGGAACAAGGGCCAAAGCCCGATTTAAGAGCAAAAGACTAGCAATTATGAAATTTCAAGAAGGAGATTTTCAAAGAGCAAAGCGCGCCCCTTCCGCGATGCACCTCTGCTTTATTTTGTGACTATTTTTTTTATTCGGTCCAAGACTTTATGTCTTGGGCATATGTGTTCCCAAATATATTTTTACGTATACATAGCCATATTTCACCCCTATATCATCCTAAATATTTCTCAATACTCACTCAAATACTTAGCCATATTTTTCACTTCTAAATTCAAGTCTCAAACCCGCAACCGAAATTAAGGATTTCCTTCAAGGTTCTTCTTCAAGCTTCAAGTCTCCATTTTCAATCTTCACTAAGTTCATCTCAAAGCTAAGGTATGCGAATTTCAATCATTGGATTATTCCACCTGTAGTTCCCTAATATCCTTTTTACTCAATTTGCATAATTTAAAGTTGATTTTACAAATGGGTATTACTAGTATGAATATGTCTATGAAATATGTTAAAGCTATGAAAGTTGTGACTGTTTTGCTATTTTTTTGAGCTATAAAACTTGGATCTATAGTAAGACTTGATGAGGGGTTTTGATGTATATTGTTTGAGGGTGTTCCAAGGAGTTGATTGATGATTTTATAATGGATTTCCTCGTATGATTTCATCTCTAACTTGCATGGTTTTGTACCCCCATCACACACATTCTAAGTGTCTGATAAAATGTCTAGATGTAGTTTCTTGAGGAATTGAAGGTCAAAAGCATTAGATATGATATGAATGATATTATGATGTGAAATAAACTTATACATTTGATAAATTCTATATAAAGTGTTGCGTTAGACCAGGCCCAATCTAGGGGCACTACGAGTCCAGATAACCTAGATGGGGGTTCGTACTCATCAACCTAGTGAGGGGTTTGTACTTTATCACTAGGGTAATGGGTTGGGATCATCATTAACGTAGATAGGGGTTTGTACTCATCAACCTTGTGAGGTCTTTGCACCTCACCACCTAAGTGATGGGGCGGCATCACCACTAACCTACTAAGGGGTTTGTACCTTGGAAAGCTAGCTTGGTCTCTTCTACACATATGATATCCTATATGAGCATGAGTTATTTAAGCATGTTTTACTTATGCATTGGTCATACATGCCATATTGTTATATTATGCCTATTTCCTATTGTTATGCATTTTGATTATAATGCCTACCTATTGTTGCATTGCATGCTACATGCTTAGTACATTCAAATGTACTAACGCATACACTTGCCTATATAATATCACTATGTAGGATCCGGAGGCCAAGTTGATCCTCCTCCTCCTCCTCCTCCAGGTGGCTAAATTTATACTACTTAAGCTTGGTGGTGAGTCTTCCACTTCACGGACCTTAGTCTATGTTTCTCTTATCATGTATTGAGATGCTCCTCTTTATTTCTATTTTGACTATGAGGGTGAGCTTCGTCGCATCATCTTGGCCCCCGTTCTTATCTGTGTAGTAGAGGTATTTTTTAGACATGTATTGACAAGGAGTCAAAGCTAATATCATAGATACATAATATGTCCAACAAACACCTCTAGTACTTAGATAAGAGTGGAGGCCAAGATGAAACAACCGAGCTCACCCTTATAGTCAAAATAGAAATAAAAAGGATCATCTCAATATATGATCAAAGAAAATAGACTAAGGTACCTAAAGTTGAAGACTCACCAACTAGCTTGAGTAGTACCAAACTAACCACATCGAGGATGATGATGATGATCAACTTATGCACCAGTTCCTACATGGTGATTTCACATTGGCAAGAGTATGCATTAGTACATTTGAATGTACTAAGTACGTAAGATGCAATGCAACAAGAATTAGGCATCATAGTCAAAATACGTAATAATAGGCAATAGGCATAATATAACAATATGGCATGTATGATCAATCCATAAGTAAAACATGTTTAAATAACTCATGCTCATATAGGATATTATATGTGTAGAAGAGACGAAGCTAGATTTTCACGGTACAAACCCCTTGGTTGGTTGATGATGGTTTCACCCTATCACCCTAGTGGTGCAGTACAAATCCCTCACATGGTTGATGATAATGACAACTTATCACCACAGTGGCGAAGTACAAACCCCTCACATGATTTATGAGTACAAATGCCTACCTCGGTTGATGATTACAAACCCCCACCTCGGTTATTCGAGCTCTTATGCCCCCCAGATTGGGTATGGTCTAATGTAATATTTTATATAGACTATACCACACACATAAGCTTATTTCATCATCATACAGTCAATTATATTATAACGCCCCACATCTTATAATACTAATACTACGCAAATGAAACATGATATGGTTTTGGTCAAATTAGTGCCCATTTTTAAAAGTACTTGAATCTCAAATTAGAGGGCGATATGTATGTCTAACGCTGAAGAGGGTTGAGTGTAAATAAGTTTTATGTCAAATTCAGGATATTATGACCATAAACAAAGTGAGAGAATTTAGGTGCTTGTAGGACTTAGGAAGCTAGCAGGTGAGTCACCTACTTGCTTAGCTTAATTGCTAGCTAAACGAAGACGAGGACCGATGTCGAATTATTCCAAGTCCAATTATGAATAAAGTTTGTATTAAGGGTGTAACTTTATCCCATGTTTTAGGACCATAAATGAACTATATTTTCAGCCTAAGAAGGATATCAAAAGGGCCCAAGGGCATCACAACCCATTGACTAATTCGGCCCAAACAAAATGAAGAGGAATTAGGAAAATTGGCAGCCAAGGCCCATTAACTTCGAGGTCATTTAGGCCTAAGTATGAGGACCAAGCTGTTGCATCACCAAATTCTTAATATGTATTAATATATGGTTAAAAGTTCAAGAGAATGTTGGCCAAAGAGACCCTTTAAAAGGGCTGAAAAACAGTTCCTTAATTCATTTCACTTGAAATAATTTTTCAGCTTTCCTAAAGAATCTTATTTTCTCTTTACTTCACTTCACAAGGCAGCCAATACAACCCTCTAGGGTTTTTGAAGGAAACTTGAATCTTGAAGGCTAAGGTAAGTGGATATATCCATGTATTTGTTATACTTATCCCATGACAAATAAGAAATATATGCTAGTTATGCTTGCTGAAATTGTTGGACAACATATGTTTCAAAAGTTGTTGTACATTTTTCTTGGTTATTTGGAAGATTTTCTCTTTTTGGTTGGATTGATTATGAAGGGAGGCTACTGTTATCAATGAGTATTGGTCCTATAATGATGTATAAAGCTTGCTGCACCACTTTTACAGTCTGCAAAAGTGAGTTCTTATAGAATATCACAATTGTACTCTTAGCATGAACTTGTGGGCAGATGGATGCAAGGCTATTGCCTCACTTCCTTCATGACTCTTTTAGTACTATTCTAATACTATTTTAGGGATATTCCTATGAAGGGATTGGTCTAGCATAATTTGGGTAAAGTTGAAATAGGTTCGAGATTGTCGACGTCAAAATGTGGCGAAGGGAGGTAACGTTATGCCACCTATTTCTATGTTGTGTAGAATTATTATGTGTTGTGCTTTGTGGACTGTTGTAATACTGTATGGCACTAAAACAAGATGCAAATGATATGTATATGAGAATGTGTATTAGAAAATATGATTAGGAGTGGAATGGTTGAAAGAATATGCTCGGGTTTATAATTATACATTTGCTGCCCATGTGTTTTTTTTTATGAGATTGGGCTGCCAAGATGTATCTATTGGCTACTAATGCTAGTTTTATCACCTACTATATTATAGATAAATATTTGGAGGAAGGGATGGTTATCTCGAGGTAATAGCGAGGTCATACAGTAAGGTATGTAAGGCTACTTGATTTCATATTACTTGGCATAAAATCTAGATTCTTCCTTGGCAGATAAAGGCACTTACCAACTCCGACACAACTACTAACCATGTATCCACTCTTTCTTATATTCATATGCTCCCGTACATAGTCACCTTCAAATTTGCATATATACATGGATACCAAGTTACATGGGTTCTTGTTGCTAAATAAAGTTCACAAGTTGTTTCATCTCATACGCATTTCATTAATTGTGTAACATACTCTTTTCATTGTCATATTGTCTTGTATTATTATCTACATGTCGTATGCTACATATGAAGCTCTATAACTCCAATATTGTGAACACCAAAGAATCATCTCAAAGGTAATTGAAAGGTAAAGTATATTGCTTATTGATGGGTAGTAACTCGAGGGGGGGAAGAATCACCTAGACAGGGTCAATCCTATCACGACGAGTAGCCCAAGGGGTTAAAGGAAAAGCCTAGGTAGGGCCAATCCTAATATTGATTTACCACTACTCAGCTAGTCATTTGTATTAGATGATGTACACAGATTATATAGTAAAGGTAAAGTAATAAAAAAAACATAAAGTACATGATCCCACAGTATAACTAAGGGTGGTCTCTTATTCTACACCGGTGCATAGTTTCATTTGAGTGGTTACTTCATATAAAGTATTTCCTGCCTTACATATTCAGTATATTATCTCGTACTGATGTCCTTTACGAGGGACCTGCATTTCATGTTGCAGGTACAAGTGCTAGTAGCCTTCCCCAGTAGAAGTATATGATATTCGGCTGCTGTTACCAAGCTCTAGGTTGCTTTGGAGCTTTATGTATCTAGAGCGTATATCTTTTTGATATTGTATAGTTAGCTGAGGTGGGGACTTTTGCTACCCTTATTAGATACTTTTCCTTATCTAGATGCTTTGTAGACTATGTAAATTAAAGTGTGGTCATGTCTCGTATCTTAGACACCGTGGCCCCAACAGCCTAGCCATATACATTTCCTTTTGGCTTATTATTATTATTTACTTTCTTAAAGGCATGTTGAATGTACAAATCTCTTATAATATGTATAGAAAGTGCATAGATACAGGTTGGTTCTCCATGTCCTTATCGGCAATGGGTTCCAATCCGCCTTAATGGGATTTCGGGAGTGATAGAAGTGATATCAGAGCGGCTCTTCGTAGGGAGTCTACAAAGCTGTGTCTATGTAGATTCTTTTTATCGATATGTTGTGCATAATATTTATAAGCAGGTGGCTACATGCTATTTAGGAGTGGTTACTTTCTTTTCGTTCTTTAGATAGTGCCATAGACTAAGTGTAATAGGTGGATTGTCTCTAACCCCTAAATTATTTTGTACAAAAAGTATGCCAGAAACTACGAAGAACCAAGGTAAAGGACAGGGAGTAGAAGTGGTGGTTGGTATACCCATTCAGGTGAGACAACAAAATAAGGCTCAAGATAAGTCTATGTCACAGACATCTCCAAGTCCTCCAGCTCCTGATGAACCCAGAAGTAGTGAAATTCTCCTAAAACCACCTATCGATGCTATCATACAGGATTTGAGAGATGCAGTACAACTATTGACCCGTATAGTTGCTGGCCAAGGTCAAAGACAGGAAGGTCTGGTTATAAGTGCAGGTGGTGCAAATAGGGCAGCTCACATAAGGATATGTGATTTCCCTAATTTGGACCCTCCATCCTTCATTGGGTCAGATCTTAATGAAGATCCCCAAGATTTATTAATCAGATTCAGTGCACTTTAGATGCTATGCATGTGAGTGGTACAGAAGCTGTCGAGTTAGTGACATATAGGTTGAAAGGTGTGGCTATATTGTGGTATGAAGCTTGGAAGCAATCAAAGGGTATAGATGCAGACATTTCTTGACCATTACTTACCATTAGAGATCCGAAAGGCCTATGTAAATCAGTTCTTGAATCTCTACCAAGGGAATATGAGCGTGAGGGAGTATAACCTTTAATTTAATTCCCTAGCCAGGTATGCTCCTAATGTAGTTGCTACTATGGCAGATAAAGTTCATTGATATGTCGATATATTAGATACGTATCTGGTCAGAGACTGTACTGTTGCTTCCTTGAACAAAGACATAGGTATAGCAGGAATGCAAGTTTTTGCACAGAAATTGGAGGATCAGAGGCAAAGGAGAAGGGCACAAGAGTTAGAAAGGGTACAGTCCAAGAGGGTAGTTTACACCACCCCAAGGTGAGCTTAGGCCTCGGTTTTTTAAAAGATCACCTAGGCCATCATCCTCCTACTCTGCAGCCAGTGCTCTATCACAACTTCAGGGGTTTACGAAAAATTAGTTTGGTCTAGATAGTGAAGGGCAAAGTGCCCGGACAGTGGGATGTTCGACAGGCCAGCAAATGACCCCTACACAGACTTGTAAATAGTGTTGAAGGAGTTATTCAGGTATATTTCATATTGGGGCGGACGCTTGTTGTTGGTGTGGTGCGCCAGGGCATGTGATAAGAGATTACCCGAGGAGACACATGGGTGATATAGAACAATCTACTTGGTCAGCTATTGCATTATCATCATTAGTTCCTTTATTAGGTAGGGGTAAACAAGCACCTATGGGTAGTGCTACAGGTGTTAGAGAGGCAGCTAGCTCTAGCGGTGTCCAGAATCGCACTTACGCTCTGGGAGTCGGCAAAATTTGGAAGCTTCACCTGATGTGGTCAAAGGTATATTATCCATCTTTTAGCATAATGTATATACATGAACTAACCCTGGTTCTACACTATCATACATTACCCCACTAGTTGCTGAGAAGCTTAAGAGAACACCCAAATTATTGAACAAACCATTTGAAGTGTCTACACCAACCTGTGAATCTATTATGGCTAGAAGGTTTTATTATGATTGTGTAGTAACTATTTTTGACCGTGACATATTGGTTGACCTTATTGAGCTAGAAATGGTGGAATTTAATGTTATAATGGTATGTATTGGTTAGCTTATTTCTATGCCACCGTGGATTGCCGAACTAAGAGAGTGTACTTCCACTTTCCAAATGAGATAGTTTTTGAATGGGAAGGCAATGTTGGGGAACCAAAGGGGAAGTTTATCTCTTATTTTAAGGCCAGAAAGTTGATATCTAAGGGGTATATATGTCATCTAGCTAAGGTGAGGGATATGGAGGCAGAATCAATAACTCTTCAATTAGTTCCAATAGTGAATGAATTCATTAATGTGTTCCCTGAAGAACTTCCAGGCTTACCTCCAGAATGAGAAGTATATTTTGGTATTGATTTACTTTCAGGAACTCAACCTATTTCCATATATCCAAATAGAATGGTACCGGCAGAATTGTATGAATTAAAAAAGCAGTTAAAAGACTTATTGGAAAAGAGTTTTATAAGACCTAGAGTGTCCTGTTGCGGTGCTCTAGTGTTATTTGTACGTGAAAAGGATAGCACCTTGAGAATGTGTATCGACTATCGATAATTGAATCAGGTGACAAGTAAGAATAAATACCCTTTCCCCAGGAATAATGATTTATTTGATCAGTTACAGGGTGCCAAATATTTTTAGAAATTTAATTTGAGATCACGTTATCATCAATTAAGGGTGAAGGAGAAAGATATACCCAAGACTGCTTTCAGAACACGCTATGGTCACTTCGAATTTATTGTTATATCATTTTGGCTAACAAATGCACCATCAATTTTTATCGATCTGATGAATAGGGTAATCAAGCCATTCTTAGATTTGTTCGTGATAGTATTATAGATGACATTTTGGTATAATCAAGATCAGAAGAGGACCATGCAAATCACTTACGACAAGGGTTACATGTTCTTCGTGATAAATAATTGTATGCCAAATTTTCTAAATGTGAATTTTGGCTAAGCTCAGTGGCATTCTTGGGTCATATTGTGTCTGATGAGGGAATAAGAGTTGGTTCACAAAAGATAGAGGCTGTGATAGATTGGCCAAGGCCAATGACACCCAAGAAAGTTTGGAGCTTTTTAGGGTTGGTAGGTTACTACAGAAGGTTCGTTGAAAGTTTTTCTTCTATTTCTACACCTCTAACAAAGTTGATACATAAGGCAACCAAGTTCCAATGGGATGATGTATGTGAATGGACTTTCGGGAGCTAAAAAATAAGCTAACTTCTACACCTGTGCTAGTACTTCCAGGAGACATCGAGGGGTATTCAGTGTATTGCGATGCTTTAGTTGTTAGCTTAGTGTATGTACTGACACAAAATGGTAGGGTAATGGCTTATGTGTCTACACAGCTATGACCACATGAGAAAAACTATCCAACACATGATCTTGAGCTAGTAGCAGTTGTGTTTGCTCTGAAAATATGGCA
>JAOTQJ010111378.1:0-11057 GCA_025642045.1 Solanum sejunctum | reverse complement strand
TTATAAAATTTGGAACTAGAAAGTTAGGATTTAAGACTCGCTATGGTTATTAATCATTGGCGTTATTGTGATTCGTGTAGAGTTGGACATTCGGAAGCATAAAGGGGATTGGCATTGCATTGGAATTAGTTGGAGAAAGGAATTGAGGTATATAAAGATTTCTGCCTCTTAGAATGAATTAGTTAAGTTGGGTCAACGTCTTATGTTCGAAAAGTTCCTTTTCCTTCACAATTTTGGATCCAAATATATCTTATGTCCACTCCTTGGTACTTTTATAAAAATGATATTTATATTTTGACTCTTGGTATGTAGAACTCGCAAGTTGTTAAAATTGTGAAATAGTTGAGTATGTTAAAAGAATGTATGTTATTGGTGGGCACAAATGCCCGTAACATTCGGTGAAAAAGCCTAAATGGAACCTATGTTCATTACTTGCCACAATTGTACTAAGTTATCTCCATCCATAACTTTTGAGTCTTCAAAAATCCATGAATAGTGTTTGTTTGACTGAAAGTTAAATAGTTTGAAAGCTATGGATTCTATTGTTTCTAAATCACTTTAAAAATTGTTTTGAAGTCTGTCTAGTGATGTGTATGATGAGAAATTAAGCAAGTTACTTGAAATCACTTTTATGTGTGAAGTTGATCAATTTTGATGAATTTCATAAATGAATAATTTCTTGATTTCAAAAAAATGAACATTGGGCATATTACTAAGTTTTTGGAACTGGTTTTTATGCATGTGATTCTCATGACTCTATTCGTGCCATTTTTGGTTTCGCTCACCTATTCCCGGGCTGGTTATTATCGTGCTTATGTATAAATATATATATATATGTATATATGTTCCAAAGTAGGTTGTATACGGCGGGTCGGTTTACCCATGGGCCAACTTTGCTGACTTCGGAGACATAAGGAGCTGGGTTTGGGATATGTTGGCATCATGACGTGTGGGTGCTTGGCCCCTTTGCCCCAGCCCACATGAGCACGTGGACCCTTCGCTACGGATCACTTATATAATGGGCATGATGACCTTTACACATTATGATACGTGAGTGCCTGGCCCCTTCGTCTCAGCTCACCTATCCTATGATGTGAGTGCGTGGCCTCTTCGCCTCGGCTCACCTATGCTATAGTTGGGATTTGTGTTGGAGATTTTGAAGATTTGAAACTTCTAGTGTTATGCTGTGGTATGGCGCGAGTTTGGAGGTCGACATCATTCCCGTCCGATATGCATTATTTTGATGTTTTAAATAAAGAAATATTTTAATGTTTACATATAGGTTTGACTTATACATTTTATTCGGATTATTACTCCCACTTATATTTCGTACTTTTCACTTTATATATTCGATACGTTTTTCATACTGACCGCCTTCCTTGGCGGGGGGGCTGCATTCATGCTCGCAGATACTGACGTACAGGTTAGAGAGCCCTCTTCTTAAGATCTCTGTATACTGTTGACCTGCTCCCTTTGCATCAGGAGCAGATATTTTGGTATATACATGTACACTTATTTTCTGTATTTTGCATTTATGTATATTCGAGGGTATGATGGGGCCTTGTCCCGTCCTATGATTCAGTTCGTATGTGTAGAGGTCTGTGGATACATGTGGGTGTGGGATATTGTGTTTCGTATGACTTCGTATGTATTATACGTTTGTTGGGCGGTTCTACCGCAGCGGTGACCTTATCGGCCCGCATATATATGTATATTGATGTTTGCTGTTTGCTGGGTTCGCTGTTGGCAGGTGTGGTTAGTCAGTAAACAGAGAAAACTCTGCCAAAATTTTGATAAATCTCTTAGCTCTTATAAATGAAAATCTGGTTTAGTGTTTTTCTGGGTGCCCAATCGGCACTAATCATGATCCCTTGGTTGGGTCATGACATTCCACCCTCCATTTAGATGGCTAAGGTATCAACCCCTTGCCAGTTAATGGATATCCCACCCTCTATTTTGGTGGCTAAGATGTCAACTCGTTGCCGGTTAATTGACATCACACTCTCTAATTAGGTGGTCAAGGTATCAACCCCTTAACAATGGTTAATGGACATCACACCCTCCACCAAGGTAGTCATCTAAGAATAGCATAGATTCTTCTCATAAACATAGCTCATATAAACATTCACTTCATCATCATAAAGTCATTCAACTCATAAGACATGCTGTGGACCTTCAATTCCTTAAGAAATAACATCCGAATATTTTATCAAACACTTAGAGGGTGTGTAATGCTAGTATAAAACCATGAAATATAGAGATAAAATCATGCAAGAAAAATTTTAAAACCATCAATCAACACCTTGCAACACCCTCAAGCAATATACATTAACACCCCTCATCAAATCTTATAATAGATCCAAGATTTATAGCTCAAAATATTGTAAAATAGTTACAACTTTATATAGCTTTAACATAGTGTGTAGTGAATTTCATAATATGCAAGACCCATTTGTAAATCAACTTTAAATCATGCAATTTGAGTAAAAGGAGGCTTAGGCATCATGGGTAAAAAGAACCCATGAAAGAAACCAACATACCTTAGCTTTAGAGATGAACTTGGTGAAGATTAGAGATGGAGACTTGAAGCTTGAATGAAGTCCTTGAAGAAATCCTTAAGATTGGTCTTGAGTTTTGGGACTTAATTTAGGGTGAAGTATAAGTCTAAGTGTTTGAGAGGATATTGTGGGAATGTTTAGGGTGATATGAGGGTGAAATAAGGTTAAGTATAGGTATTTTCAAGTATGAAAATCCTTAGGACAAGACTTGAAAGTCTTGGACCGAAGTAAAAAAAAAAAAAATAGGACCAAAATAGCGACGTGGAATACTCACTGAAATTTGCATTTCTACATATATCAGTTCTACGAAAACAAGCATACATTCTACATCTAAACTTGGAATGAGGTGAAACCAAGTGTGTTACAAAGCTAATTCAAAGTGATTAAATTTGGTAGGTTGTGAGCCGCCCAATTCTTTGTGTGCTAAGAGTTATGCCCCTTTAAAGTTGACCCTCCTAAATTGTATTTTTGCAATTTTTAAATTTTTATATAGTTGCTTTAAAATTTGGGTTAGACCCATATCCCACTCAATGTTTTCCCCTGAATAAGAATATGAAGTCAGATTTTTGAAATAATGAACAAATTTTTGGATATATAGAAATTATAATTTTGGATACTTCCGCGACACATCTTCGGGCAATTTTTGGGGTCATTTCAATACCCTTGTTATTACCACACATTTATTTCTAGTTCCTGTGGTGGGCAAGATTATAGCATGGTTGCCTATTGAGCTGGAGTCTATTCCAATTATTGAGGTTTACGCAGTGTTATACTGATGTTAGCTGCTACTCTGAGTTCCTTGCACACCTTGGTATTGAGTTATTTATTATGTCTTGGGAGAGATGATATGATTGGGGGGGGTCTAGATCCAGTTAGAGAGAGAGAGAGAGGGAGATTTTCCTGATGTTACGCTCTAAGACCTAGATGACACACCATGTTGTTCAAGTCTTAGCTGGTTACATCTACGTGTCTAGACCGAGATGATGCTCTCTGTGGTCCTAGTCTCTGATGGTCACATCCGAGTGTCATAGATTGGTGTGTCAATTCTAAAGGGGTCCGAGCATTGGCAATTCCTTTAGGCTTGGGGCCCCATTGATTGCTACTCTGTGGGTCGGGGCCTCATGATTGATATAATGATGATGAGACACTATTGATTATTATAGAATTTATCATTCTTTTAGATTAAAAAATTTCAATAAAATAATTATATTCACTTGGTATCTAGTATTTCATTGAATCCCAGAGTAACTCAAATATGCAGAGACACTTCCTAACAAGATTTTTAATACCCAAGGCTCAAAAATGAGACCTCTGATTACGGATGGGTGAAACATATAATTCCACCATCAAATTTGTTATGCTAACGTTAACTAAATTTAATTTGATGGTGTATCGTTCAACATTTCCATAGATGTTGGTGTGATTGCGATTTTTTAAAAATTTCTTTAATGATGTTCTAGATTTATTACATGGTAACTTTGAAGTCACCTATGTAAATTTATCTAATTGATTTTACTTTCACTAAATGTTTGTCGATATACTATATTTATCTTTTGTATTCTTCCAACAAAAATTATGGTATTATATAAGTTAATACTCCTTCATCCATATTCAGAAGTGTCGTGTTCAAGTCTTAGACATAACTTTTTCCTTTTAGGAAGCATTTTACTCCTAATTTAGCACTTTGTATCAACAAAATTTAATTGAATTTCAATAATAATACTAGACACTAAGTGAGGAAAAACTCCTCTTCTTTTTATACTTATAATAAAAGAATTTAAGAATGAGTCACAGATTATGAAATTAGGCTCAACAATCCTCCATTTTAAGTGGAGAACCCCTTAATCTCCTTGATGTAAAAAATACTAAATTTTTATGTATTTTATGTTCTCCATATATGAAATATATCATTATCTATACGCTATTTTCTTTTTCTTATGCTTTTAATTTGGATTCATTTAAGGTTGATAATGCTAATTTTTTTTGAAGAGAATGATTATTTGTCAATCTGATAAATTTGTTGACTATTTTTCCTTTAGTATATGAGGATGCTTTTTTTTCTTCTTATGACTTCATACTAAAATATGTTCTATTAGGTTCACTCAGCTATCTCGCTAAGAACTGGCCAAGGCCCATAGGGCTCTATGACTGTGCAAGAGTAAGGACTTAAGTTCAATCAGCAATATCGTTATGATCCGGATATGGTTGTTGACATGAGGGGGAGAATGGGGATGCATGTTGATGGGATAAAAAAGGGCCAAAGAACAATGGGAGGGGATCTATGCTTATGAGCGACATGGACATCGGGAGGTTGCTGACTTATATGCACCAAGTTGATGAGGAGGGACAACATGACAAAGACGAGTTCAACAATAAGAGGGACAAGACATCCAACCATGAGGCTGGAAAGAGAGGGAATGATAATAGATTCCAGTTAGGTGCAACACCATCTCTGCTAGTGCACCTACGCCTAGAAACAGGAATGATTAGAGGTCTCAAAATTTTGGAGTCCAAGGATCTCAGTCATAGGCTAGTGTGGCTCTAAGTTCACAGGGTAAGCCACTATGTCGTAAGTGTGGTAGGTTACACTTGGGCAGATGTCATGAGCGGAGTGATTCATGTTTCAAGTGTGGCCAAGTGGGTCACTTCCAGAGAGAGTGTTTATAGAAGCAATGTTTTAAGAAATAAAAGGGCTAGGGTTTGGAGACAAACTTGAGAATTCTTCCAATCTCTTTTAAGATTCAAAACTTCTAAGTATATAAGGCTAACCAAAACATGGATTCTATTCTTCCATGTGCCCCATAACCTAGATTGATGGTGGTGTGAGTAAACTGAGTCTTCCATGGATGTTTCTTGAAGGGCTTTCTTAAAATATAATATATCTCTACATAATCTTACATGAATTACTGTTTTTATGATTTAATTACTTACGTTGATGATTTTATCTTACTACATGAACCGTTGCATAATTCCTTATTATTTTTATATATTTTACTTACATGAGCATGTATGAGTATAATTTGAGACTAAAGAGCATGAAAGCCCTAAATGCTTTAAATCTACCTTTGCTTTTCCTAGATGCTATGAGTTGGAGTGATGCATGATTGAGTCTTTATGAGTCAAGAGCTATACCCTAAAATGATATAACTCTTCTTTAATAAGATTTTGAAAAAGGCCCAAGAGTTGATAGTTGATGTGATGAGTTGACTTGATAAATATCCAATGAGACTAGATGAATGAGTTAACCATATGTTTGATGTCTTATGAGCATATTGAGTCTTGGGAGGATTATTGAGAACCAAATTAAGTGAGTAAGTCCAACTCAAACTCAATAACTACGTAACCGGCATAGGAGAGGATTGAACCATAAAATTGAATGTTTCGTATTGTCCCAAAAAGTGAATTTGATGTTACTGATTGGATGTCCTATACCCTCGATAGGATATTGGATGAATGTGGAAATGATATCACTTTGTTGTATCATCACCAACTCATAGGTGATGGTTATAGGTTAGAAAAATTCCTAAATATGACTTGATAATACTCTAAGTGGATGAGATACAGATGATAATTGAGTGGACTATGTCTAAACTGTATTCTTACTTTAGACTCTTGACATGATGACTGAGCTTCCTATTTCTTAAGTTGAGCTATTTTAGTTGATATTATTTGTTCTTCCTTTACATGTTTGTTTCAGCCATTTTACATGCTTGTACATTCCATGTACTGATGTCCATTTAGGGCCTACATCTTTTCATGATGCAGAGTTAGGTACTAGCAATAATCAACAGGCACCCCATTGAGGACCTAATTAATTTTAGGTGATTGGTGAGCCTTCCCCTACTTTCGTAGGACATTATGTTTTCATTTTAGCTTGAACTAGAGTTATCTTATTCTATTTAACGGTAGTTATAGGTCTATCATTGGTACCAGTATTCAGATGTTTTAGAGGCTTCATAGACTAGATTTTTAAGTTTTGATTGGATGTGAAGTTGGTTAATTTTCTTTCATACTAGTCTTGATTAGTTTATGGATGTGATGTTTGGTCTGTGGCATTTATATATCATTTATCATTTCCTTTCTTTGTGTATTTTTATATGCTGATATCTTTCACTATTAGAATGTGATTGAACGAATGTGATGAGGCCAAGTGGTTTGGTTAGGGGCTAGCAATAGTCTCCGAGTGCCGATCACACCAAGGGTACCCTCCTAGGGTTTGACAAACTTGGTATCAGAGGCAAAGTTTTCAAGAGTCCTAGGGGGTCTATGGAGTCGTGTCTAGTAGAGACTTATTTATGGGTTTATTATGTAGTACACTTCATAAGCAAAAGGTTATAGGACACTAGAAATTTTTTCACTTCCTTGTAATAAGAGTTTGTGCAATAGAGTTAAAAAAAACTCTATAAAGCTCTTTTCTAACTCGTACATTACATGCTTGCAGATTATGCCTCCTAAATATGCTGTTACCCAGAGGGATGCGTCAACTACAAATGTTGGGAGTTCCACTTCAGAGGCACCTACTTAGATGGAAATGAGGGGTTGAGGTCGAGCAACCAAAGCCACTGATGTTCTATAGACACTGATGTGTTGTCAAATTACAGCATATTTAGTGCCTAAAACAAAGGATTTTGTGAGTTCTTAAAGCGACTTTTTAGTGTTTTGATGTGTTTTTATGTTAATATTGCAAAAAAGTTAGGTTGGCATGATTTTGAAGAAAAGTTGCAGATTTTTCTAAAGAATAGGCCATACGATCCCTCCTATGAGTCATAGCTCATGCTACGAGTCGTAGGTTGTGTCATAAAAGGAATCAAAGATCAAAAAATCAGAAATCTGCCAAGTGAAGGTCACCCTTACAAGCCCAGCCTATGAGTTGTAAGACACACTACAACTCGTATAGTTGAACTTGTAGCAAGAATCAGAGAGCCAAATTGTTGGACCATAAACTAAAGACCAAGACTACAAGACCAACATACGTGTTGTAGCTCGAGTAATGACTCATACCTATGGGTCATACTAGTTCAGTACAAGATGCTAAGACCCTAATACGAGATCTCAATTATGACTCATAGGCCAACTTATGAGTTGTAACTGCGATATTTATCAGATACCAACTGTCTTTTCTGTATAATTCCTAGGGTTATTTTGTAAATACTATAAATAGTTTAAGTTAGGTTTTCAAAGTGAGTTCGAACAGTAGACCATTCTCCAGTACATTTTGAAGCTCTTCTTAGGTTTTTAGAGTAGATTATTGTTCTCTTTGGGAAACCCATTTTGGGGATTGCAAATCTTGCTTTGTACTCATTGTGGATCAATCAAGCTTGTAGGTTTGCACCTTATGATGGCTATCTCCTTCATTGCTATTGGTAAAGCTCTCAACTATGTCTATTATGTGCATTTTGGGTGTTTTATCTTAGCCATGAGTAGCTAAACACCCACAACTTGGGTTTGTGGGAATCATGGGTAGTTGACTTGAGATAAACTAGGTCTTGTGCATATCTACGATTGTGGTTTTGCATGCATTGCTTATTTTCCTTTATGGCTAATGTTGTTTGGTGGTGGCCAACACCAAACTCTACCCACTATAACGATCCCGACCAAGGTAGTGATGAATAGGAAAATGGAAGTAGATGAAAGGATTCAATTGATGTTTTCCTCTCTAATCGACCAAACACGACCAAGGAAAGGTTGATTGGGACAAAAGGTAACAGTTAGTTGGCACACCATGGTGGCCGACCAAGCGCCATGGTGAAATTCAACCTTCACTTTCACAAGAGGGCTTGAAGAACCTAAGTTACTGTCCTGCATGCAAATCATCAATAAAAGTTATATTACATAGGGTAATTGAGTCAATGAGCCATGGGGAACACAATTCCTAAGTTATCCCCAAAATCGAGTGTTTTGCCGCATTTTAATTAGTGTTCATTATATGTTGTCTTTGAATCACAACAACCCCCCATCTAAAGATTGTAGTTATAGATACTAGGAATGATTAGTAGTGAAATCTTATTGTCAAGCCCTGTATTCCCTGTGGATTTGATCCTAACCTCGGTTAGGTTAATTACTGATAGTGACCGCTTTCTTATTAGAGTGTGACCATCATCAGACACCTATTGCTCTACCTGCTTGTATGACAGAGGATGACTTCATAGGAGCTATCACCATGTTCACTCAATTGGTAACTACTTAGAGTGGGAACTGGATTTCAAATACTCCTACTTCTAATCCTCTAAAGCTTACAGCTGCCACTTGACTCAGAGATTTCCTGAGGATGAACCCACCAGTTTTCATTGGGTCAAAGGTTGAGGAAAACCCCCTGAACTTTATTGATGAGATGTGGAAAGTGTTGAAAGCTATAAATGTGACTGAGATAGAGAGAGTTGAACTTTCTTTCTATAAACTCAAAGATGTGTCAAATGTCTAGTATAATCAATGGGAAGAAAGCCGAGGTGAGGATATTGAAACTTCCATTTCAGATAACTTTGAGGGTGCCTTTCTTGATCACTTCTTTCCATGAAAATTGAGGGAAGTAAAGGTGGAGGAGTTTATTAACTTGAAGCAGAAAGGGATGACTATCAAATAATATAGCCTCAAATTCATACAACTATCCAGATATGCTCCAGAGAAGGTCCCCGACATGAGGTCTAAGATGAGAAAGTTCATATCTGGCTTGGACAAGCATGTGAAAAAGGAGTGCAAAGGAACATTGCTAATTATTGACATAGACATCTCTAGGCTTATGGTCTATGCACAACAACTTGAGGAGGACAAAAAGAGGGATAGGGAGGAGCACTTGAGCAATAAGGCTAAGTCAGTAGGGCATGAGCCTAGCTAACATAAACAGAGTAAGGGGACATGTCCTATTTTCAGAATAGGTCTTCATACTATGCACCATCTTCAACAAGTGCAATAGCTCCGAGTAACAGGTTATGACAGAAGTCTAAGGGCTATCAAAATTACAAAGATCAGAGTTCTCAATCCCAAGCTAGTATGACTCAAGATTCGAGGGGGAAACCACTATATGGAAAGTGTGGTAAACTCCATCTAGGTGAGTATCGTGAGAACATAAATGCTTGCTATATGTGTGGATAGATTGGCCACTTCCAGAATGAATGACTAATGAGGAAGAGGGCTGATGGAGGTAATAAAGCTCAGTCTTCAGCAGCACCATAGAAAGGTTCCATAACTAATACGGGCGAGGGTACAAACTATCTATATGTAATAGGAAATCTATAGGATGTGGAAGTTGCGATAAATATTATCACGGGTATGCATCGACTCTTTTCTTATGATGTATATGCTTTTCTTGACCCAGGTGCCACTTAATGATTTGTAACTCTATATGTGACTAGTAAGTTTGAGATTCTTTTTTATTGCCTTCTTGAGCCCTTTATTATTTTTACTCCTATTGGTGAGTACATTCTAGCTAAAAGAATATACAGAGAATGCACGTTGTCTATCTATCATAGAGATACTTCGGAAGACTTAGTTGAGTTAGAGATGATCGACTTTGATATGATTCTTGGCATAGATTGGCTACACACATGTTATGCCTTATTTGATTGTAGAACCCAAACTGTTAAATTCCAAATTCCAAATGAGCCTATCATAGAGTGGAAGTGTGATTCTATTGCACTGAAGGGTAAATTTATTTCTTACCTTAAAGTCAGCAAGCTAATCACAAAGGGATGTATCTATCACCTTGTATAAGTTAAGATTGATGATCTAGAGTCACTATCTTTGGAGTCAATTTCAGTTATCAATGAGTTTTCTGATGACTTTGTTGATGATTTGCCTAGAGTCCCTCTTGATAGGGATGTTCGACCCTGTAAGTTAGAACCCGTAAGTCCTTAATTAGTTCAATTTGGTAAAGTTTGGGACCTAAGTTTAGTCCTTAAGATTAAATTATTATGGGGTCATATGTATGGCTATTTCTAATTGGTCCATGTAGGGGACTTGTACCTATATAAATATGTATATGTCCCTTGTGAGCAAGTGAAGATATTCAATACTTAGTGAAAAAAAAAGAAGCTAAAAGTTGTAGAACCCTCTCCGGTTGCTATAGTGCTTCAAGGGACAATTCTTTTTTTTGGAGTTTTCGATTATTTGACACTTTAAGCTTGGTATATTGGATCCCCTAAGTGGTGCATAGGTGTTAGTTGGTCAAGGAAATGCTTGGTTTGAAGGTTAGGAAGATTTGGGTCTAGTAAGGAGCTTGAAAGGTATATTAATTTTTAGCTTCATTTAGATTAATTAAAGATTGTGGGGGTGTTAGCGATGTGTTGAATTGAAGGTAAAACATGATAAAAGGGTTGGTTGTTAGTTTGAATTGTGAATTTTGAAGTTGGGGTTGGAATTGAGGACAAGTTTGCATATGAAGGTATATTGTTTTATAGTCATATGTTTATGTTTATTTGTAATGAATATAGTCCTTGTAAGGTGAAAGAAGTGTTGGGAAACTATATGAATGTTTACATGAAGGTTAGCTTGAATTGGATCCCC
>JAOTQJ010111326.1:0-43772 GCA_025642045.1 Solanum sejunctum | reverse complement strand
ACGACGACGATCCTCCATCCCCTGGGCATGAGCCTGAATACGAGCAATATCCATCCTAGGTTGGGCAGCCAATACCACACAACTATCAACATAATACGTATCCACCCCAACAATATATTGATGCATGTGATCTGTCATACTGGAAACGTGTGCCGGGGCATATCGAGCCAAAGAATCAAATTCCAAGCTATACTCCTGAACAGACCAGCCCCGCTGTCGCAACATCAAAAATCTATCCTCCCTGGCGCATCTGATCTCTGGAATTAAAAAGTGAGACAAAAAGGCTTCAGTAAACTCTCCCCAAACCGCAGGTCGGGCACTTACACCTCGAGATAACAACCATGATTCATACCAGTTTGCCGCAATATCATGTAATCTATAAGATGCCAACTGCACCGATTCTACTTTCGAGGCCCCAATTACCCTCAAGGTCCGCTGCATCTGCCTCATGAACCCTTGAGGATATTTCGAAGGTTTGGAATCAAAAAACTCCGATGGTCCACAAGCCAAGAAATCATGAGCCCAGGAACTATCTCGATGGGTGGCCTGACTACTCCCTGCTTCCTGTCTGTGGGTCTGGCAGGCCACATTCTGGGTTAATAACTGTATCACCTCCCATAGTTCCCCGATGTCAACACCTAGTTGGGGAGTCGGAGGTTCTGATGCCCAGCCCTCTGGAGCTGGTGGGGAACAAAACTTGTTGACAGGAGAACAATCTGCGGGTTTAGCTGATGACGAGCCTGGGTACTTCCCCGATCGCGTCGGCCCCCATCCACTGCTGCAGGCCTCCCTCTATGGCCGGTTGGTGGCTTTCTCGGCGGCATATCTGAAACACAAATTAGTTATGTCAGGGGGGGAAAATCACCCTATTCACATCGCTCTAATGCAAGATCTAAGATCAGAAGGAAAAGTATAATCGTAATGTCCCGTAGCTTCCTGTTTATAGATGTGGTGCACGACACACTGATAGAGAAGACTCTACTAGACACGGTCTGTGGACACTCGGAGGACTGACCGTTCTGATACCACTTCTGTCACGACAAAACCCAAGGGCCATGAATAGTGTCGATAGGACACCCAGATATACGCTTATACCGAATCTCCATTTATGATAGCTAAGGGATTTCAAAAAATTTCAATAGAGTTTCCTCTGTTTTTCTAACCAACCCCACCTGCAAACAGCGAACCCAACAGTACCAGACATTACCATAAGAACAGATATACATATACACATCAGAGGGCCGACAAGGTCACCGCGGTGGCAGAACCGCCCAACAAACACATCATACAAACGAGATCATATGAATATAGTTTCCAACATCCACATGTATCCACAGACCTCTACGTACAGAAATCGGACCACACGACAGAACAGGGCCCTGTCATACCCTCGAATATATATATATAAATGCAAATTATAAAATGAACGTGTACAAGCATATACCAACGATCTGCTCCTGATGCAAGGGAGCACTTCAATGGTAGGCGAAAGTCCTAAGAAGATGACCCTCTAACCTGTTCGTTTGTACCTGCGGGCATGAACGCAGCCCCTAAAAAGAGGGGTTTAGTACGAAATACGTACCAAGTATGTAAAGTAGGAAGCCCAAAATGTAAGTGAACATAACAATCCAAATAAGAAAGTATAAAAGTCAAACCTGTATGTCAACATAAAAATATTTATTCTTTTTCAAACATCAAAATAAGGCATATCGGACGGGAATGATGGCGACCTCCAAACATTCTCCATACCACAGCATAACACCAGAAATTTCAAATCTCCAAAATCTCCATCACAAACCCTCAAATGATCTAGGTGAACCAGGGCAACAGGGCCAAGCGTCCACGCATTATAAAGCATAAAGGTCATCATGCCGGTTTATGGAGCCGAGGCGATGGTGCCACGCACTCCCATGAGCCGGGGCGAACTCGGCCCAGCACTCACACGTCATAGGCAAACCGACTCGCCATATCCAACTAACCTCAGAATATATATATATATAATCATATCAGCGCACGAAATATCCAGCCCGAGAACTGGTGAACGAGTCCAAACGGGCACGAACAGAGTCGTGAGAATCATATGTATAAAAGTCGATTTCAAGCACTTGAAAATACACAAAATATTCACTTTTGAAGTCAAGTAGTAATTCGTTTATGAAATGTTGCCAAAACTGCTCAAAATCACATTTATAGGTAATTTTAGAACAAACGTACTTGAAACTTTTCAATTCTCTAATTCCAATCGAACAAACACTATTTATGGGTTCAAAACTCAATAGTCAAAGAAGGAATAAATTTACCGTAAAATTGGCCAAACATAAACGTATATTATTTTCAAACTCAATTTGTATAGGAAAGGGACTTTTCAAACGTATAACGTCGAATGAGCTTACAAATTAATGCCAAAGGGTAGGAAATCTTTACATACATTAATCTTGCTCGCTAACTAGCTCCAACTTAAAGTCAATCCAAACTCAAACTTTCGGATGTTCAACGTGTACATAATTACAATAACACCAACAATTAACATCCGTATTGAACCTTAATACCTAACTTTCTCATTCTAGATTTATAAAAATTTTGGCAGTATTTCCCCTTAAAATACACTGCCCCGAGAACTCAAATCAGCTCAAATAATCAATCAACAGCAACAACAACAACCCATAACATCAATAAACCTTTCCAAAGACCATTACAACATCAAAACGTCACAAAACGCTATTGCGATGAAATAAACAAAACAGGGCAGCAATGAATCAAAATCATATTCATCATATTCAAACCTTCCAATATTCTCCAAAACCATAATACAGCACCCCAACGCTCAACGGAAACCCTTAACGCTAAAATAGAACATAATACCCTTGACGAGCCTCCAATTTAAGCCAACGTTCACATAATTATTTGAATCATTTTCTACTACTTCTCTTACCCCATAAAGACTATGTTCATGCCAAATAAACACAAATACATGACAACAATTCAATATACAACCATATACAAATTTTATTCCCAATTCGACCACAACTTGAAATTCATAATTCCGCTAACAATCAATCCTAATTTCGTGTTTTACCTTCATTTTAACACATTCCTAACACCTTAATAACCTTTAATTAACATAAACAAAGATAAAAATTAACATACCTTGCAAGCCTTTACTACACCCAAAACTTTCGTAACCAGCAAACTATGTGTTTTCTTGACGAACCCATGCCACCACGCTACTTAGGGGCTTCAATATACCGAGTTTGAAGCATCAAATAATCGGAAACACGAAAAAATTAAATTTTTTGGTAGCTACTGTAGCAACCCGAGAGGGTGTTTTGTGTGTTCAGCAATTTTGCTAATTTTTTCTAAGTATAGGATGAGTTGATCTTGTAAGGATATACATGTATATATATAGGCACACATGTTCCACGTGTGTCAATCAAAAAATCACGCACACCTTGACCCCACATCAAGTTGTATTCTTAAGGACCAAACTTAGAAGAAATATTACATTCGGTCCCAAATATTATTAAATCGAACCAATTAAGGACGTTCAGGGTTTAAATTACGTTACAGGTTCTAACAGCGATTGAAGAAAACCCTACCATAAACCTTTGGTAATAGCCTTCCGAACCCCAAAAAACTCCTTATGTCAGATGGAGTTAAGGTTCTAGGCCAGTTTTGCACCGTTTTAGTCTTTCTTGGGTCTACCATAATACCTTTATCGGTTACCACATGGACAAGGAAAGAATCTTTCATCCAAAATTCACACTTATTGAATTTGGCATACAAGGACTGTTCTCAAATGTCCCTCATGTTCCTTCTCACTTCGTGAGTAGACTAGTAAGTCATAAATAAAGACCACAACAAAAATACTAAGGTAGTGTTTGAAGACTCGATTCATAAGATCCATAAATGTAGTCGGTGCATTCGTCAATCAAAAAGACATAACAAAAAACTCATAGTGCCCATACCTTGTTCTAAATGTTGTCTTAGGAATATCACTTTCCTTAACCCACAATTGGTGATACCTAGAAAGAAAGTCGATCTTAGAAAAATGTCTAGTTCCTTGTAGTTGGTTAAATAAATCATCTATCCTCGGAAGTGGATACTTATTCTTAACAGTGACCTTATTGATTTGATGATAGTCAATGGACATTCAGAGTGACCCATCATTCTTCCTTACAAGCAGAACGGGAGCACCCCATGGAGATTTGCTAGGCCTAATAAATCCCTTTTCCAATAAATCATTCAACTGATCCTTAAGTTCTTACAATTCCGCTAGTGTCATCCTATAGGGTAGAATAGAGATAGGTTTGGCATTTGGAAGTAGGTCTATGCAAAAATCAATTTCCCTTTCGGGAGGAATACCAAGAAGATCTTCTGGAAACACATCGGGGAACTCATTGTCTATAAGAACTGACTCAAGAGAGGAAACTTGAGAAGACATCTCAGAGCCTAACCATATGATAGATACACCCCATAGATGTCATCTTACTATCTTTAAGATATGAAATAAACCTACCATTTACCATATAATCTTACCCTTCCCACTCAAATAAGGGTTAATTAGGAACTTGGAATTTAATTTTATGGGTTCATTAGGATCTTGGAATTTAAAAGGCATGCAACCAGTCCATACTAAGGATGATATCAAAATCTACCATAAATAATTCAATAAGATTGCATGGAAGAGACTTATGCATAATAGACACACGAACCATTTTATAGACTCTTTTAGCAAACATTGACTCACCCACAGGAGTAGACACAAGAAAAGGGTCATGCAAAAGTTCGAGACATAAATTGAACCTATTGGAAAGGAAAGGGGTCACAAAGGATAAGTTCGCACCAGGATCCAACAACATATAAACATTAAAATTAAACACTTTTAACATACCCATTACAATATTTGCTTGATCTTCCACCTCTTGCCTCCCATGTAGTGCATATAACCTAATGTTGGGAGGATCAACACCTTGTGTCGCAACTTGTGGCTTTTGGTCCGCCTACATATCTTCACTATACGAGAGACTATCCTTACCCTTCTTATGAGCCTTGGGGCAATTTGCAATTTTGTGACCTAATTGGACACATGCAAAACAACTTCCCGACTCTCAATAACACATACCACCATGGTTTTCACCACACGTTTTGCATATTGGCCAAGCTTGAGCATGGCCACCACTTTGTTGACCCTTAGTATGTTGAAACCGATCACTAGTATACCTTTGTTTGAAGGCATTCTAAGACCCTTTTTGTTGGCAGCTTTGGTTTTGATGACCTCAGTTACCATCACCACCTTTGTGACCTTGATGCTCACTCTCATACCTTAGCATCTTACTATCATTTTTTCTCATCTTATAAATCTTCTTTTCCTAAACTTGCTTGGTATAAATTATAAGCCAAGACAAATCCATGTCTTGCATTAATAGGGAAGCTTGGCATTCTTTGTTGATGAGGTCGGAGACTCCCAAAACAAACATATTTGTACTAGCACTAGAATCGTATACCAGCATAGGAGCATATATTGGAGAGTGTGTTGAATTTCAGTAAGTACTCAGGAAAGCTCATCGACCCTCACCTCAAGTTCTCAAATTCTTTCATTTTGGCTTCCCCTAATTCAAGAGGGAAAAAGCGATCCAAGAATGTATCCTTGAATTCTTTACAATTAATTGGACACCAAGCAACCTTTCATCCTTCCACTAATCATACCAAATATAGGTAAGGCTTTTAAGTTGGTAAGCAGCCAACTCCGCCTTCTTCTCCGATGGCACACCCATAATCAAGAGAACCTTGTACACCTCATTAATGAACACCATGGGATCCTCATCAATTCTATTTCCATAAAATTATAGCGGGTTTATACGAGTAAAATCTCTCACCCTTGTTGCCTGGGTGGTAGGTTGAGGTGATGGAACTTGGCGTGGAGCTTGCGTAGCCTGATTAGCAACCATTTGAGCCAAATAATGAGATAACATTCCTGAACTTGGTATGGAACATATTACCCTCTTCTAGAGGTTGAGGAACCTCACGTACTGGAATATTTCTTCTTGGTGGCACTTTTTGCAATACAACGGACAAGTCATTGGAATAAAGGATATCCTAAGTTACTCTAAGGCACAATTTGAGTTAAACAAAGAAGTGAGACAATCCTCAACATGTCATACCCTCCTATTCATATTAGTGGCTCACTTCACTATCATCAATAAGACTACTACATGCAGTGTGTGGACTTCTAAAGATCACTTCAAACCTTATATTTTGATAACAAGATTTTCACGACCCAAACCTAGCGCCTAGGTACTTTTCAATGTATTAAGTATGCGGGTATGCAATGCAACAAGTAAATATAATGACAAAGAATACTTACCTAATATGACAAACTCCAAGATTAAACAATATATTCAGTTCCAAAATCAGGCGTAAAGTAATGCCATGAAAATGCATAGAAAAGAAAATAAGAAAATAAGTGTTGGAATAATAACATAACCAACAAAATAATATTTGCTATTATATATAGTACTTATGTCATACTCCACACCGGCCAAAGAGTGAGTCAACTTGCCAGGGTATAACTCTAGAAATGTAAATACTAAATAGATCCACTAGTTAGAAAGCCTAAAAAGGCATAATCAAAATATCCTATGGTGGCATGTAGTTATTAGATTAGAAGATTTATATAACACCCCTTAGATCGAGTTCCACTCCTAACTCATTCTATGCTAAGTAAAAATCCCATAAAATTGGACAATGCATATTAGAAATAATCAAAATTTAATTTAGTTCGAAAGTCATAACTTGTAAAATAAATCATATTCAAACTTGTACTTAGAATAGCTCCTTAACAAAGATTCAAAATAAAATTGAATGGGTCTTAAGTCACCCAATGTAATTTCATACATGTATGTACTTATTTTTGTCCAAAATCATAAGTTCATATTACACAATGAAAGCAAAATATCCAAAGTTCATAACTCAACTTAAATCACATTGGGGATTGGTTCAATAACCTTAAAATCATAAGTTTTATATTCAAACAAATTTATAATAATCATAGGAACATTTTAGGATAACATCATAATAACTCATTTGTGGATCTAAGACTTGAAAATATATGTTATCTTAAATAGTGCAAATCTGAAATGCTTGAATTAAATTATGTATAGCCTTGGTAAATATTCATAAATAATCATAAAATATATGAATAACCATAAATTTAGCAAATATCAATTCGTATGAAATTATACATAAATCAAAAATTGAAAACTCATAATTCTAAATTTAATTTTATGAAGAGGATTTCTTGGTTGAAAGGAAACCAAGAATCAAACCCACATAACTTGCTTGATTATCCTTGAGAAGATGAGGAGATCCAGTGGAGATCTTGAAGAATACTTAGCCTAAGTGTTGAGTGAGTTTTGGGAGAGCAATGTAGGTTAGAAGATTTGATTTCATTGAGGAGAGATGAGAGACTAAGTAGAGGGGGGTTATTTACACTAATTTTTGAGGTATTTATAAGGGTCATTTAATTACTAAAAAGTATTCAAAAACATGTGCAGGAAAGGGCATAAAATCAGGTGGTACAAAGGGGCTTTTTGACTCACTTTTAAAAAGAAGAAAGATACCAAAAATAAGGGAGTAGGCATGAGACCTAGGTATGGAAGCATTATCCTTTCCCATGGTGCTACGACATGTCAAAGGGTGACCATGAAAGCCATGGAACAATGGGAAAGGAATTACTCCTAAACAAGTCAATTACGCAACCTTCACAAATACCCTTGTTTTAAATAATTCCAAACGCAAATCTAACTTCAATTTTTTAGTCTTAATTTAACATGACATTGACCTCAAAATACTATACCAAGGATAAATCAACTGTACTTCCAAGACCACCTTAATAATCATATATCTAAACCATGCTAATCGCTAAGATAACCTTTATTTCAAATTTTACTTAACTCAATAGGAATTTATTTTAACATTATGTTTTCACGCATGCATAGTCTTATAAACACCTGGTACATTACAACTACCTCCAGTCAAAATAAAACAAGTCTAAATTCTACCTCTAAAAGCTAAATAAAAATATAAATAAGAATCCTCCGAAGTAGGGGAGGACTTACTAACTCAGCTAACTACAATAGATCCTCAATAGTGTGCCTTTTGATAATCTCTAGTACCTGTCTCTACCTCATGAAATGATGAATTCCAAATGGATGTCAGTATGTGGACAGTACTAGTATGTAAAATGGCTGAATGAAATAGATATTTGTAGAACAATATAGAATAATATCAACTTAGAAAATACTTAATCAAAATGTCAAATGTCTATCTAAAGCATGAACAAAGAGTAGACAGTGACCAATAAATACTATCTAATCCCATCAAATTTGAAGCTAATCCACTAAAAGTACTATAAGTATAGAACCATGTAGGAGTTTCTCTTATCTGACAACAAACACTCATGAGCTAGTGATTGTACAACAATCTCGCGGATGTTTCCATAATCTCTTTGTAATTTCAGGTAAAGAACGAGTGGGATCCATAATAGATCTGGTCAATCAAGTTTGCCATAATTTTAGGTACTTCCAATCAAGAGGGAACATCTGATTTAACTATTCAACCCTCACCTATGCTTGGAAACATAGTTAATGAGTTTGATTTGGGATTACTCTTACTCATTTAGTGCTTAATACTCCTACCAAGATTCAATGATCATAAGACAATCCATCTCAATCTATCATATCAATCAGTCTTATAAGAAGATTTCATCAATCCATTAGTTCTATCATAATCGGGCCTTTCAGCCTATCAATCATCTGATCAACTCAATTCTCAATCATATGTTTCAAAGGAGCTTAGACCAATCATTAAGAAGATCATCAATTAGACCAATCTTTAGAGTTCAATTATCGGTATTCTTAGGACCATCAAGTTCTATGAACATATAATCATGCTCACATCACAATCAACATTCTCAAATCAAAGCTCCAAACTCAATCCCTAAGTTCATTCATACAATCTTTTATAACACAACGCATAGGGTTTATGCAATAACTCGTGAAAGCTATTTAATCAATAAAATAAAGTTTGTGATGATTATCAGCCTATGAAAATACATAGAATGTATATAACTTCTAAGAAAACATTTAAGAAACATGCTTGGAGACTCAATATATTCACAATATTTCTACTACCATAAAATGCACCACATGGAAGGACAATTTCATGTTTTAGTTTAGTCCTACATACCTGGTGCGAAGTTTGACAATCAACTTTACAAGAGTTCATCCTCAATTCCCTTGAACCTTTATTTCTTTTCTCATCTCTTTAGCTCTAGACTTTGTTAGATATTTAGAAAGGATTAAGACTGGGAGTTAAAACCATTTTTTACGCTCGAAATGACCTATTTTCATCGTGTTTTAAGTTTAGGGAAGTTAGAAAAATTCTAGAATGCCCTTTGCAAATATAGATGCAAACATACCAAGTCTATGATGTAGACATGGTCATTTTTTAGATTTTTCATCAAAAATTACTTGATTGAGTTTTCTAGTCCCGTAGAAACTATTTGGATCAAAATCAACTATAAATCATGACAAGTTCGCGATGCCGACATGTTGCATATTTTTCTGAAATTGCATTTGCGCATTGAAAAATCGTCTTTCGATCCTATTGCTCTAGAAATCAAATAAGACCATTTTTTCATACTATTTTTCATGTTGATCACATTTTCGTAAGATTTCCTAACGGACTATTGAAAGATGTACTTTGCGAGCATATCTCATCTAAGAGTATTTTAGTAATTTTATTGCATGTTACAGTGGACAAGGCTCATAACCTACAAAATTGCAGCAAGGGGTGAGCACCAAATAAGATGGTACTATGCGAAATTGAACTAACCTAAAGTAAAACAATGATGAAGACAAGTAAATCCTTAAATCCCAACCACAGTTTGTTGAACTATAACCCTGCACTTTGAAAAGTCCCAGCACAATATAATATACATTTCATAATAAGTACAGTTATACTCATCATTTGACATAATATCTGAATAGACAAGTATATAGGTAGATCCATCACTTACACAAAATCAGGAATACAATAAGTATTCAATCTAATAAACAATATACAACTAATATCAATAATATAAAATATGAGATGTAGTGTATGCCATGAAGCATGAATAATGCGATGCAACACCAAATAATCGTGGTGCATGTCTATCCTATGATACCCATCCACTAACAAGATGAATGCCTTTGTTGCAACCAATGTGCGCCATACATGGACCATGTATCCGTGATCATTGTCTGCAAAAACCTCGGCTAATGTTCACCTATATAGAAGAGACCTTAGACCCATCACAATGACATCAGACGATCAACATATTTCCTCGGCTCGACCGATAGAGACTTTGATCATCAATGCACATATTATCTAACTCATAACTCGATCATAGCTACCACAACTATCAAAACACAAATAATAATTGATGAAATATAATGTACATGATCAGACTTAGTCATAGTATCAACTTCATAATGATCTCAGTATTTCAATATCATCAATAGCCCAATACCATCAGTGTCTCATATCACCATAGTCACAATGTATTAATGTATAACAATATAAGTACCATCTCACTATCAATATCAAATAATTCTCAAGATCACATAGGTTACAAATTCACAATTAATAATAATCTCAATATCTCAATATCATCAATATCCTAATATCATCAGTATCTCAATATTTTCATAATCTCAGTGTATTAATATATCTTAATATAAGTACTATCTCACTATCAATATGAAATGATTCATAAGATCACATAGGTTATGAATACACAACTAATTTATAAGTCAATATATAATCATCAAAAAAATTATTCATTTTGAAAAGTCATGATCAAGCCTACGATGACACAATTATATCCCAAAGTACTCAATTCCATACACACAGGAGCATACAAGGTTCATTAATTTTTAACAAAAGGTTAAAAGTCCACTTACATGAGAAAAGTCTCAAGTCAAGTTAAAATTGCGCTTTCCCCTCCTACAATATTCCAACTTATCATAATCTATTCAAATATAGCACCACAATCTCATGCCGAATCTAATGACACTTAAATAAAAATAATTTGAACGAAAAAGGAAAAATGGTCAAAAATATCATGACAAAAAATGTAATTGAAATCTGAAAATTAAAGCATGAAAATATTCCTCATGTAAAATGGAGTTAAACAGTGAAAATCATTTAGAGAACAGAGCTAAGATGTGGGAGAATTAAACAATTATAGTTTGGAAATCAAGGTCCAAGACATCCCCAATTCTTACCACTAAAATCCAAAATTTATAAGTTAAACACACTAATTAATCAATGTAAATCAATGATATAAGTTAGAAAATAGTTACCCAATCACTATTCCTTGAAAAATCTCAAAAATCAACTTTAAAACTAAGCTTGAAGAGTTGATAATGGTGGAAAAGGGTTAACTCATGTCTTTTAAAAAAATACACTATTTACGTATTTAATATATCTCGCGAATGTAGAGATGATGAAGGTTACGCACCAATAAGAAAGTGGTCGCTATTAGTAATTAACCTAATAGAGCTTAGGGTCAAATCCGCAAGGAATAGGGGGTGTTATGCTTCAAAAACAACATAAAATAAACACTAATTAAAATTCGTGAAAACACTCAATTTTGGGGATGACTTGGGAATTGTGTTCACTATGGCTCGTTGACTTAATTACCCTAGATAACATAATTATGATCAGTGAATCACATGTAGGATGATAACTTAGGTTCTTCCAGCCCTCTTATGAAAGCAAAGGTCGAATTTCACAGTGGCGCTTGGTCGGTTACCATGGCTTTCCAACTAACCATTACCTATTGTCCCAGTCAACCTCCCCTTGGTCAGGCTTGGTCGATTAGATTGGAAAATATGTACTGAATCCAGCCATCTACTTATGTTTTCCTATTCGTCACTACTTTGGTCGATATCATAATAATAGGTAGGGTTTGGTGTTGGCCACCACTAAAAAATATTAGTCGGGAAGGAAAATAAATAATACATGCAAACCCCCAATCATAGACATGCACAAAACCTAGGTCATCTCAAGTCAATTACCCATGGTTCCCACAATCTCAAGTTGTGGGTGTTTAGCTACTCATGGCTAAGATAAAACACATAAAAATGCACAAGACACAGATGACGATTTCACCAATAACAATGAAGGAGAGAGGCACCACAAGTTGCAAACTCACAAGCTTGATTAATCAACAAAGAGTACAAAGCAAGATTTGAAATCCCCAAAATGGGTTTCCCAAAGAGAATAACAATCTACTCTAAAACCCAAGAAAAGCTTCAAAATGTAATGGAGAAATGTCTACTTTTCGAACTGTAATGGAGAAAGTATTTACAATACAACCCTAGGAATTATGTAGAAAAGACAACAGGCATCTTATAAATTTTGCATTAGGGTCTTGTATCAGGTTCTTGGCATCTTGGACTAAACTGGTACGACCCATAGATATGAGTCGTTACTTGAGCTACAACTCATATGTTGGTCTCTTAGTCTTGGTCTTCAGTTTATGGTCCAACATTTTGTCTCTCTGATTCTTTCTACAAGTCCACCTATACGAGGCATAGTTTGTCTTATGAATCATAGGCTAGGCTAGTAGGGGTGACCTTCACTTGGCCAATTTCTAATTTTTCATCTCTGATTCTTGCTACAATACAACCTATGGCTCGTAGTGTGAGCAGTGCTTCGTATGTAGGCTCACTGGCCTATGATTCAGCAAAATCTGTAACTGTTCTTTAAAAACATGCCAACCTAACTTTTCTATAGGATTAACACAAAAACACATCAAAACACTAAAAATTCGCTTTAAGAACTCACAAAATCCCTTGATTTAGGCACCAAATGTGTTGTAATTTGATAGCACATCAACACCCTCAACTTAGAATTGTTGCTTGTCCTCAAGCGATGACTTAATCTATCCAAACAAAGATAAATACATAGTAGCTATATCAATGGCATATACAATAGCTCATTTGTTTTAGATACCCAACTACTACTTTAGAAATAATGTTGCCAAGTTATTGAGAAACAAGAACATCATGAGAGACCTGACAATCCAACTTTGACAAGCTAAGGAGCATCACCCATCCACAATCACTGTATAGTCATATGCTACTCCAGTAGTGCAAATGCCATCACTGGAAACAAGTCCCTCATACTCACTCAAAAGCATTCAGAATTCAAGGACTGAAGAAGCATTCTCACTCTGACAATTGAAATTCAATGCATGAGGACTAACACCATAGGCTTACCTCTCTACTCATCTTCTGACTTGGTGATAGAGTGGAGTTGGATTACCTTTGGACTTATAGTCTTGTAACATAGGCTCAAGGTGCTTTGGTGCGGTATTTTGGGCAAGTAGTGACTAAAATTTGTCCTTGAATCATTTTTACCAACACTTCTTGCTTTCATAATCCAACCTTTTTTCATCAATCCCCCTTTGTTCACTTGCTTTGAACTTTTCTCCAGTGCTTTCTTTCTCTTTTTCAGTTGTGCCTTTATTTCAAACTCATGTTTTTTACTTTTTCTCAATTAAAGACACTTTTCTTCTTTTTCTTCACTCGATTCATGCTTTTTAATTTTTTTCTTGATTTCTCAACTAACCTCCTTATCAATTTTACTTTACCACAATAAGGGCCACTCTAAACTTAAGCTTTTAGCCTCAGGTGAAGTACACAATATCTATGCATCAAAACAGGGCCACCAACTACAGCCACCCTCAACTTAGGTCTTTGGCCTCAATCAAGGTTCACATGTTCAAGGATAAAGAAGGGCCAATATCAAGGTATTTCATCAGACAAGGTTAAGTTAGCAAGGTATCAAAAAAGAATAAGTATATGATAAGCTCAAAAATTTGGAAAAAGGGATTCTCTCACTTAACTGGTTGGTTATTTTAGGCTAAAAAAGTGGTTTCACTCAAAGAACAAAGGCCTAAGGTCCTTTCTATATCCACCACATAACCAAAACCAACTTTTAGAGTAATAAGCAAGTTCTGGCTCCATACAAGATGCATGAATATAGCAAAATAAGCTCATAGCACACATGACAATTTTATCCATAATCAAGTATAGACTCATAGGTCATGCTTTCAGTCTTAACTTACCTTCACAAGATCAGAATAAACATTGCTGGATACTTAAAATTGTATTAGTGCATTAATATTCACAAGCACAAAAAATTTTGGGGTACCCAATTTTTTATCAAAACATTGAATACAACTCTAAAAATAATGTATATGCCAACAAATAATTACTACTATGAATTAACCCATTATATACACGACCTAAACGTGTCGGTTTAACAAAAATATAATCATCCACCAGGAAAAGAAGCATGACAAGAAAACCTTGTGATAAAAAATAGGTACATTATGGACTTGAGGCAACTCAGACTTCACTTTAATCTATAACTTCCACCACCCCACCAAAATAGGATACTTTGTCCTCAAAGTAACAACACAAAGAAAAGGTACAAGGTGTGTACCTTCGATTGCTTCCGAGGAAGCACCTGATTTAATGTTGTGGCATGACAAGAAGCTTTTGCATTCATGCCTCTTCAAGGTCCTAATCTTCCATCGTTTTGATCTCTTCCATGTCACGTGGGTACCTTTTTACACTTTGTCCATTGGCTTTGAAAGTTTTGCCATCCCTGCTCTCCAAGTCGATAACACCATGACTAAAAACGTGAACAACACTGAAAGGCCCCATCTACTTAGATTTGATTTTTGTAGGAAACCACCTTAACCTGGAGTTGCAAATAAATACTATGTCTCCTATATCAAACTAACAATCTTCAATTCTACGATCATGCTGAACCTTTATTTGTTATTTTTCAAAGCAGAGCTCTCATATACTTGCAGTCTAAACTCATCAAGCTCATTCACTTGCATTAACCTTGAGGTTGCAGCTTCATGCCAATGTAGATTAACTTTCTTCGATGCCCACAATGCTTTGTGTTTAAGTTCTACCGGTAAGTGACAGGCCTTTCCAAAAACCAGTTGATATGGAGACATTCCAATGGGAGTTTTGAAGGAAATTCGGTAGGCCCATAAAGTATCATCCAACATCCTTGACCAATAAGTATGATTCACATTCACCGTTTTGGATAAGATTTACTTTATTTCCCTATTTGACACTTCCACTTGCCCACTAGTTTGGGGCTGATACGGGGTTACCACACTGTGCTTCACACTATATCTTTCAAGGAGAGCTTTGAACATTCGATTGCAAAAATGACAACCTCCATCACTGATAATTGCCCTAGGCATACCAAATCTGGAAAAAATACATTTTCGAAGAAATCTTATAGTACTCTTACCCTCATTGTCCAGTAGAGCTATAGCCTACACAATCTTGGAGACATAATCAACTGCAACTAGAATGTACTTGTTACCGTGACAGCTAACAAAGGGTCCCATAAAATTAATGCCTCACATATCGAATAGTTCAATGACCCAAATAGGATTTAGAAGAAGTTTGCTAAACATCTCCTTCTCTTTGATATTTACATTAAGACTTTACATAATCATAGGCGTCTTGGTGTACAGATGGCCAGTAATAGCCACACTACAACACCTTATTAGTCGTTCTAGCTCCACTGTGATGGCCACCCACCAATGAATAGTGACATGCTTCAAGAATGCTCATCATCTATAGCTTTGGAACACATCTACGGATGATTCCATCCGCACAAATATGAAACAAATATGGGGTCATCCCAAAAGAATTTCTTTACATCATGCATAAACTTGCGACGTTGATAAGTGTTTAAATTAGGATGAACTATATCACTTACCAAATAGTTAGCATAGTCTACGAACAAAGGTATAAGATCATATGATACTACCAGAACTCTTTCATTAGGGACTGAGTCACTTATCCAGCCCATCTTCAAACTTCACTATAGCCTCATCTTCTAATCTAGAAAAGTGATTGACAACCTAATTTTTTGAGCCTTTTCTATCAATTACATCAAGATTGAATTCCTGCAAAAGAAGTACCCATCTAATACCTTGGTTTTGCATCTTTCTTTGCCATCAGATACATGAGTGTCGTGTGGTCAGTATGCACTATCACTTTATCTCCTAACAAATATGGATGAAATTTTTTAAATGCAAACACCAATGCAAGCAATTCTTATTCAGTCAAAGTGTATTTCTTTTGGGCCACACTTAGTGCTTTACTAGCATAATAGATTGGATGCAGGACTCTCTCTCTCTTTCTTGCCCCAATACCATACCAACTGCAATCCCACTTGCATCACACATTAGTTCAAACAGTCGTGACCAATCTAGAGCGATAATAATGGGTGTTGTGGTTAGCCTTCTTTTCAATTCTTCGAAGGCATGTATATATGCTTTATCACATACAACCTTTGTATCTTTTTCTAACAACTTGCACAAAGTTTGTTAGATTTTGGAGACGTCCTTTATGAAACGATGGTAGAATCCAGCATGTCCTAAATAACTTCTGATACCTTTTACAAAAATTGGTAGTGGCAATTTCTCCATCACCTCAATTTTTGCTTTATCCACCTCAATTCCTTTGCGCAAAATTCTATGACCAAGTATGATGCCCTCTTTGACCATGAAGTGGCATTTCTTCTAATTTAGCACCAAGTGACTCTCAACATATCTCTGCAACACATCACACAGATTCAAAAGGCATTCTTCTAAACACTGGCCAACGAAATTAAAGTCATCCATGAAGACCTCAATTGTACTTTTAACCATATCTGAGAAGATAGACATCATTCATCTTTGACATGTGGATAGAGAATTACAGATCCCAAAGGGAATCTTCTTAAACGCCAAGGTACCATAGGGGCATGTGAAGGTTGTATTCTCTTGATCCTCAGGTGCAATAACAATTTGATTGTACCCAAAATATCTATTAAGGAAATAATACCATCCTTTTTCCTGCTAGTTTGTCAAGCATCTGATCTATGAATAGCATAGGAAAGTAATCCTTTTTGGTAGAAGCATTCAATTTCCTATAGTCCATTCACACTCTCCATCGGGTGACTGGTCTCATGGGGATCAACTCGTTCTTTTCATTAGGCACCACTGTGATACCTCCTTTCTTTGGAAAACATAGCACTGGTCTCACCCACTCACAGTTAGTGATTGGGAAGATTACTCCGACGTCTAGCCACTTGATGATTTCTTTCCTTACAAGCTCTTGCAATAAGGGATTCAACCACAGTTGATGATCAATACTCGACTTATAATCCTTGACTAGCTGAATCTTATAGGAGCATATCCTGGGGGTATGCCAATGATATCTGCAACTGTCCACCCAGTAGCTCTTTTGCACTGCTTGAGAAGTGCGACTAGGGCTTCTCTTTAGGCTTCGCTTAACTCTGCTGCAGTAATGACAGGTAATGAACTATTTGATCCTAGGTATGGATATTTCAGATGTGATGGTAATGCCTTTAATCTAACTCTGATGGAACTTCTATAGAGGGTTTTATAGGTGGTGTTTCTCTATTGCATAAATCCAGCTACAACCTTTCTTGTCGCTTTGTCCCAAATGACACCCCAAGAGCATTTACTATTTGCTCATAATTAGGGATATTATCACCATCAAAGTTCATCGACGTAGTGGCCAAAGGGTTAACCCCAAGCCTCAATTCTATCAAGATCTCGACTTCATCATCCTCACCCGTTGAAATCATTGAGATAACTTAAAACTCAGAGCTCTTCCATCCTGTTGACCAACTTGAAACACTACTGCTTCTTCATCGAATCTGAAAGTGAGTAGATTCTTCACCATATCTACTAATGCTTGACCTATGGCTAAGAAAGGTCTTCCTAAGATGAACGAAACTGCAGCATCAACTTCACAGTAAAGTATAACAAAATCTACAGGAAATATAAATTTATCTATATTTACCATCACATCATACAAGATCCACACAAGCTTCTTGATTGTTTCATCTGCCATCAATAACTGCATTTTTATAGAGTCCCCACATGAGCTTTCTAAATATGAAGAGTGGTATTAAGTTAATGCTAGCCCCCAAATCACATAGTGCTTTGGCAAATGCAAGTTCTCCTATAGTGCATGGTATGGTGAATACATCTGGGTCTTCGCGCTTATGCACCAATAACTTTGTAGTGATAGCACTACAACAAAAATATTGAACCTTTTTTGAAAGGTCTTGGCTCACTTTTAGCTTCCTTTTGACTAGGTCTTTCATCCATTTGGCATGCCGCAGCATCCTTTTAAGGGCCTCAATTAACGGTCGGTCTGCTGATAATAATTTTAGCACTGTCAAGAACTATTCAAATTTACCCTCTTCCTTTTTTCTTCTAAGCTGTTGAGGGAAAGGACGAGGGGGTCTTGAAAGGGTCTTATACTTCTTGGGTTGCTCTTTCATGTTGCATACCTGGGTTCCTTCATTCATTTTTTTCTTGCGGTTCCTATTTTCCACCTTTTGCATAAGGGAATCTATAGTTCTTTTTCCACTACTAATCATTACCGCCATGTAATGCCCTTCATTTTTAGGATTTTGAACTGTATTGCTTGGTAGGGTTCCTTTTTTGCATTGGTTAAATAGTGAAGACACTTGCCCAAATTGTTGTTCAAGTTTCTTGATTACCACCGAGTGAGACTCTATTTTTTGGTTAATACTTGAAATATTTGTTTTCATTCCCGTTAGAGTTTTATCTTGGTGGTCGGCTTGTTTTAACAATTTTTTAAACATATTTTCAATCCTAGAATTACTTGATCTGGCATCACGATTATGTGGTGGCACGTAAAGACCATTCCTGTAGCCCTTTCTTACTCCCCATTCTGCATCTGGCACTTTCTCTATCTCTCATAGTATCCATCCCAATTATCTCTATATGTTCCTTCACGATTGAAGTTCAACCTTAATTCCCAGAACTTTGCCTCCAATAGTCCGAATTGGACCCTTAAGGGTTATTTGAAAGACCTGCCACTTGGTTACCCAGCTAACATGCATCCTCATCAAAGAATTGATCATCATATATAGGAGTAATTGGGGGTTGGTGAGTTATTGCCTTCACACTAGCTTGGTTTTGTTTCAAAACCAAATACATGCTCGTACAGAATTAAGCAAGTTGCTCCATAATCTCTTCATTCACTTTATCCTGCTTACTATTTGTCATAACCGCACAAGAATTCTTTGTATTACTACGCTCACTTTGACACCATGCTCTGTTCGTCTTCACCACTTGTTCCATTCTTTCGGCCACTAGCTCAAATGGTTGATTGAGAAAAACACCTCCCATGATCGTGTTGGTGAAAGCTTTGTTATTATCAACAAGTACATTATAGAAGATCTCGACCAAAGCATCATCAACATATTTGTAATCAGGGACCATCCTCAAGCATTTTAGGATTCTCTCCAATGTACTGCTAAGACAGTTTACAGGCAATTGCTTAAAGTTGTTAATTTGGTCCTTAAGCTTCAGCTTCTTTTGACCTTGGGAAATATCTTTCTAAGAACACCCTCTGCAGCTCAGCCCAACTCGTGATGGTAACTTGAGGTATCTCAGACAACTATACAGCTGCGCTGTAAGCCAGTGATAATGAAAAGACCCACAATCCAACAACGACAATAGAAATATTTTGTGTCTCTATGACACTTTTTCACACAAAGATGACATTTTGGAGATGACGGTAGGGATCCTCTGATAGTATCCCTGTGAATAGTCCATAAATTCACAGCATCTAGAGGAATCCACTTGATACCGCAAACTTAGAATCTGCCGATAGAGGGGATAGTACTATAGAACCTATAATATCCATCGCCATAGGGTTGAATCAATACTAATTATAGCCATAAGAATTTGCATTGAAATCTCTAAACTGTGGCTGGTTAACCCTTGGTGGTGGATTCTCCTCTCTTCTTATGTCTTCTTCATTCATATGCATATCCTCCTCAACCTCAATATCCTCATTAAATTGAGCCATCCTTCTTGATAGTTGATGAATCTCCAAATTTAATGGAGTTAAGGAATTGCCTTGGCTCCTTATGTTGGGCATACAACCTAGTACACCTTGCAAATGAAGTCAAACAACAAAAACCAAAACCAAAAGTAAAGTACAAGACACTTTAGAAATTAACACTAGAATTAACTAGTGGTAAAATCAAATCAAAACCTAGTCGTATTCCCCGAAAATGGGGCCATAATTTTGTGATGATGGTCACGCTCGAATAATAAAATGATTGCTATCGGTAATTAACCTAACTAAGGTTATAGTTAAATCCATAAGGAATAAAGGGCTTAATTAAATGATTTCACTACTGACAATTTCTAGTATCTATCACTACAATCTCTAGATAGAGGGGTAGAGTTGTTGTGATTCAAAAATAACATAAATAAACACTAATTATAGTTCGAGAAAACACTCAATTTTGGGGACAATTTGGGAAATATGTTCTCCATGGCTCTTTAACTGAATTAGCCTAGATAATATAACTATGACCAGTGAATTAGATGCAGGATGGTAACGTAGGTTCTTCTAGCCCTCTTGTGAAAGTGAAGGTAGAATTTATCCTTGGCACTTGGTAGGCTATCATGGCTGCCAACTAATCGTTATCTATTGTCCCAGTCAACCTCCCCTTGGATTGGTCAATTAGGTGGGAAAACATCAACTAAACTGGATTGGTCAATTAGGTGGGAAAACATCAAACTAAGAAAAGCTTCAAAATGTAATGGATAAATGTTTACTGTTCAAACTCTCTCTCAAAATCCTATCTTAAACTATTTATAGTATTTATAAAATAACCCTAGGAATTATGCAGAAAAGACATCTGATAAATTTCATAGTTACGACTCGTAGGTTGGCCTACGAGTCATAGTCGAGGTCTCCTATCAAGTTCTTCGCATCTTAGATTGAACTAGTATGATCCATAGGTATGAGTCATTACTCGAGCGATGACTCATATGATGGTCTTATAGTCTTGGTCTTTAGTTTTCGATCTAACATTTTGGCTCTCTAATTCTTGCTACGAGTCCACTTATATGAGTCATAGTTTGTCTTACGACTCATAGGGGTGACCTTTACTTGGCAGATTTCTATTTTTTGGTCGTTTATTCCTGCTATGATACAACTTATGACTAGGAGTGTGCGCTGCAACTTGTAGGTAATTTCTTATGGCCTATTCTTTAGGAAAATCTGCAACTTTTCTTCAAAATCATGCCAACTTAACATTTCTACAAGATTAACACAAAAATACATAAAAACACTTAGAAATCGCTTTAATATATTTGAATGTTCTATCGACTTTTACTCACCATCAACTTTACTCACAAAATCCCATGTGTTGTAATTTGACAGCACGTCAAGAAACATAGGAGTCTCAACACTCTGTGAACACGAGCCCCATCTCCATGAATGCCGAGGTCAAGTTTAGTAACTCTTTTAACTTGCATTTTCTAGCTATGATCCTTTTATACTAAAATAGCTCCAAAAGTTGGAAGAGAATGAGTTTGTTTCTGTCTGAAGAAGAGGAATACCTTAGTTAATACTACCTTAAAAGATAACTAAGGGTTTGATTCCCAAAGTTGTAATTGCCTCATTCATTTATCCTTTTGTACTCTAAACTTTTTTGAAAAAAAATAAAAAAAATAATTTCTGTTTACTGCAAGAAAATTTTCATGCCCAAAGTGAGCCATGAGTGGAACTCACATTTAACCTCTTAGTGAGCAAACAAACGATATAAAGCTCAACTTTTATTAGCTGTTCAAGTTATGAAATATATCGATAATAAGGAAGCTCAAACTTATAAAAGTAGGAAATAACGAAACACCACTAAAGTCTATTACACAACATTTCTCAAAACCTAAATGTCATCACACCAAATATATCCAATCTTGAATATTAAGTCTAAGAGTATCAAAAACCAATATATATAGAAAAATAATTTATGTCTGATAGTTAATAATACTATTCTATAATTAGGAGAATCCAACATGAGTAGGAGGATAGCTTACCCTGAAATATGATGTACTAGAGACCAACTAGAGTTGATGGTGAGTAAAAGTCGATAGAGCACTTGTTATACTGCACAAAAGAAAAACAAAAAACAAGTAGGAGGCTAGTGTAGCACAAGATGTACCGAGTAGGTATCATCGGCCAACTCAAAATATAAACCAATGTGCATAAAGTAATAGCAAGAAATCAATTGTAACACTTAATAGTCGCAAAAAGAGCAATAAGTAGAAGTGAAAACACAATGAAACAAGCAAATAATCAGTCAACAATATCAAGAATACACATAGGGACTCAAGCCACTACACCATAGTCTTTTAGGAAATGGGTTCTTTGAGACTAAGTATATGAAGAAATTTCAATATATTTTTCGTTAGTATTGTCATCTCAGAATGTGACACTAATCAAAATATAATATGTCAAAATGTGGCACCCAATTCAAATACATCTTATTCGAATGTGATAATTTAGAATGTGAACTCACAACCATTTATGCGATGGAGAGATCATTTCTGCTTTTGTGCCATGAATATCTGAAATAATTGTTTGTTGTTCAAGAATTCTAGTTTAGGCACTTCATACCATCCATACATAATGTTTTTGATCTAAGATTTCAATTCTTCCATGTCTCAACAGTAATATATTCTTCAATGGAACTAACATCCAAATTATGGAACAAACAAGTATTTCCACGACTCTACCACCAGTCACTTCTGTTCCACTTAATCCTTCTTTCATGGCCACATATCTTTCCAACTAAGGAATGGGAAATCTTTCTTCTATTATATGAATCCAATTTTTATTTCATTCGGGAAAAGTCATCTCTTTATCATTACTTCTCACTTTATTAATAATATTTCATAAAGCTTTCTTTATTCAAGGCATCAGTTTGATAAAGCATGTTCAAAATTATGGATTTGATGATCTTAGAATTGCAGATCAATTACAATAATATATTCATAATCCAAAACACAATAATTAAATGCATTGAAAACTTTACAACATTACTCAATGACTATCAATCATTATTAAGCGTCTCTATAGTGACTCTATGAGTCATTTTGCCTATACTGCATTATTTCTACCATTTCAATAGCAAGACTAGGTCTTTTATGACCTGCTAGCACCAGTAACTCGATTGCCTGGTCATTTTTTTGTGAGTTGTGTAGTTTTTTGTGTTTTGGAAGGGCTTATACCTTAAAATGTTAATTTTTGTGCAAACTGCAGGTGAACAGCCTCATAACATAATTTTGATGGTTCCATCAACTTCAAAATATCATAATTATGCTAGAAGTTTGGTTGGATAAAAAATAGAGGCCTTTGGTATGTGTTCGTATCAAGCTTTACCTTTTAATCTTTAAAATTGGCCAAGGGTTGACTTTGGTCAACATTCTTGGAAAACCTATTCGAATGTAAATTCTGATAGTGTAATTAGTTCCAAAATACCAAGTTTGTCCAAGAACAACTATTTGTTTGGTTCTTGAGGCTTCCAAAAATACTTCGAGCCTCTCGGTGGAAATTGACTAAAAATGGCCATGGGATTGGGACCCATAGTCATTCATAATGACATTGTATAAAACTTTTGACTGTACCATTAAATTTGGAACATCGAATTTGGTAGGATAGCATAGTCTATTTGCATGTACAGGGTTCTGGACAAACCTCAAATGCCATGTTGTAGAACAAAAGTAAGGTTTTATAAACGTGGGAATTTCAACATTCAAACAAAATGTTTTACCAAAGTTTTGGAAGTTGATATCTTTGTCATTCTCTAGGCAACTTATGCAATTCAAAAGTATAAGATTAAGGATATTTCATAAGGAACATGTTGACGAGTTTGGAAACCTTATTAGGAGCTTCATTTAGGGTAAAAATTCTATGTTTAGTTGCTGCAATATGAATTTTTCGAATGGTCTTTTGGTTGATTTTTGAGATGTGATAACTTGGGCATATTTGGAATCCATTCTCAATGATTTGTAGGTCAACATTTGGTGAAAGTTTCCAAGGATCATCATGATAGTGTTGAAATTAATTGCAGACACTCTGTTCGAGGTAAATATCATAATTTTAAGCTGTTTTGGATGAATTTTGGGACAAAATTCTTGAAAACTTTTAAATTTGATTTGAGGAGCAATTCAGGTCTAATTTGAGTGATTCTTAGGTCTAACAGAAGGTTTTTTTTAATGAAGAACGCACTTGTAGAATCAAGAAGTAACATTGGAGCTTTGTTTGAGGTGAGAATAACCAAAGGATTTTTCATGATGATCATTGTGATATAATTCTTTTGGCCTTCAGAACTCCATTTTTTGTAATTTTACACTTGCAACTGTTGTCTTTTTTTTCATGATTAGCTAAAACTTTAGGATTGTTCTGGTGTGATCATTTATTTGTATTTCATAATTGAATTTGTAAATTGTTAATTGGGCTAGGAGCGCTATTTTGGATAAGTTTTTGGGGCCAATTCCAGAATTTTGAATGCAAGTTCCAGATGTTCCATTTTTGGCCCCGAGATTTGTCTATCTCAATGTCTTATGAATTAGTGTCGAAATGACCATAATGAAGTTGTGAATGTATTTTTTATAGCATGACAATATTCAAAGGTTGTTCAGAAGTGAAACGCTCCGGTGGTGTGAATTAGAGCCCGCATGATCGACCTATAAGTGGGTTACGATTTTCCTTCTTCTAGACTAAGTTAGACTGTGAGAAATCAAGTTGAATTAGTTGAAATTTGGGCGAGATAGATTAATTATATGGCTTAGGTTTAGATATTATAGTTTAGGCCTTTATCAATAATTTTTAATAGTCTTGAGCATGTATTGCGAAAGCATGTTGAAGTTGTTGGAAGATTAGAGACGGGTAGATTACTGGTATAACTATCACGACCAAACTTTGCAGGTCATCATGGTGCCTACCTTAGACCTGGATAAGCAAACTTAACCTTGATCTAGAATTGCTAGCAGCAAATGTGTGCGGGAATCAGCTCAACAAAAAGAACTACCATATGCAACCTAACTGATACTCGATATATACACAAATATAGCATACTAGATCAATCCTTCAAGACCTAGAAGTCACTTGTGTAGAGCTGCTATAGACATAATACAGTACCTAAATGAGTTATAAGCTACATATATATATACAAAATATGGACAGTATAATAAAGAAAAACATGAGCAACAACTGCTAAAGACAAGTGGAATGATTCAAGGATGTCACATGCTTACCCAAGTCTTCAAAATATGCTAACACATGCTGGTGTCAGCATTTTTAGGCTCGTATTGGGACTTGCATCAAAAAATAAACGCATAAAGTAGGGGTGAGTACTAGATATATTGTGCCTAGTAGGCATCACAGGTTGACTAAATAAGAATAAAAAATTAAATAGGGATAAGATAGAATATAACTTCACAATGTCAGGTCAGCAGAACCAGGTATGTAACTGACATCTACTGTAGTAACCCAAGCTAAAATGAGGGTGTCATGATGTACATGAGTGTAAGGACTTACTATCTATACCTGTATGCCAACTAGGCGAAGCCTAGAAGGTACATGCATGCATAATAAAAAGGTGAAAAGATGTAAGACTCATGGTGTCAAAATCTGAACTAAGATCGTAACCCAATCATGTGCACATAAATGCAACTCCGATAGAACCATCTAACTAAAATGTAACAATAACGATACAAAGTAGAACTATGTAGTATTGAATAGAACAATGTTAGACAGAAGGGTACATATGTGTAAGATACTATCTAACGTAATCCTATATGCCTGTCGAGCTCCCATAAGACCAGTGGGTACAAATGGGCACCAACTAGCCAAGTATATATCAATTGATCCCAAATAATCAGTTGTATATTGACCAAAAATCCAAACTCCAAAGGTAAGAGGGGAACAAAGAGCTTGAACCTTGAATCACAGATGTGACCTCGAAAGGTACATGTCACAGAGGCCAAATCTCAAACTACAGATGCAACACTATAAGGTACTATGTCAATCACGTTGAATATCAAAGAAAAAGGGAACAAAGATCCTAGACTCGAATCGTGGATATGGTCCCGTCATATACAATGCCCATAGCAGGAAGTATAGAGCTCGAACCTCAAACCTCATACAACTAATGTACCAAAAGCATAGAGCGAGTGATATAGAGCCTACACCACGAATGTACCTGTCATGATCCGTGCCTAGTGTCATGACCCGCTAGTCTTCCATTGAAAGAAGGAAGAATCTAGAGTCAAGAAGAAAAAACTAAAGACATGGAGAGGTTTTCAGAAGATTCTACAATGATATGGATAACACTTGAAGCTCTTACTTGACTCTAGACTGATATGGGCAAGTCTTGAGAAGACTTAGAAGAAACTTGAACAATGTAGGAAAGTCTTAGAAATATCTGGATATGTAAAGACTTCTTGAACTAAGGACTAATGTGTAATTATTTAGAGTCTTGAAGAGTAAATCTTATTTGAACTTAATCCCCTAGGGTGTAGTGTAAATACAGGAACATTCCATTTTTCAAACCATCCAGAAATCAAGCATTGTAAAGAATTCTCCAAAGCAATATACAAGATTTCTTTCAAAAGCTCTCTCTTAAAGTCTTATTATCCAGCGTTCCTTCAGCAGTCTTAGTGAAGAGGCTTTCTTGAGCTTACAAGATCGTAAAAGAATCATGAGTAAGTTGTGGAGTGGCATGTAGAGGTCTTCATAGAAGTCTAAGTTTGTGATAAAGTGGTATTAGAGTCGGTCTTACTAAGGGAATCATGGCAAGCGGAGGAGACTTTGACATCGTCAATACTGCCAACATAAAGATGGATGTAGGGAACAAGTCATAAAAAGAGAATAATAACTCTAAGAAGGATGAGGTTTTGATAGAACTAACAAAAAATTACATCATTACCACCCACTTACTCTCGGCCACAAAAGTAAGTGATGATGAGCGTGTCCAAGATAACGCAAACATAACACCTAGCAAGGAGTGGCACACAAGAGTGGATGCTGCCCGTCAAGTGGTGGAATTCCTTGGCAAGCACTTGAACAAGTTCGGTAGCAAGTTTAAGACCTTGGAGGAGTTCATCCTTAACGAGAATGAGAGTATCTACAAGGACTTGGATGGCTACATGGCAGTTGAGGTTAAGGCAAAATAAGCATTCACTTCCTGAAAGTGTCGTGTTTCTTTCATGGATGGTATGTTCATGGGCATGTTGGAAACCATGAATGCTAGAATAAAGCTACTTAAGGAAGTCATCGAGGAGGGGAGATATGCTGCATTGACCGTTGAAAGGGGCGCCTGGCTCGAGACTCCCAAGATACCTATCTTTAAAGGCATCTGGATACATAGGAGGTGTAAAACTTCTTGTGATACTTGGAGCATTACTTCAAGTACAACAAAGTGAGGAGTGATGAAACAAAGATTAACACGGTTGTACTATACTTGACAAAAATAGTTATGCTTTGGTGGAAGTGTAAATAGTTGGAGATAGGGAAGGGGATGTGCGCCACGGATACATAGGAGGAGTTCAAGAAGTTCTTCTACCTGAAGAACGCCTCTATGAGGAGAAAAGAAAGTTCACAGAGCTAAAAAAGATGGGTAGCATAAGGGTCTACATGAAGGAGTTTATTACCGTCATGCTCCAAATTCCCAAACATACAAATGAGGATATCATGTTCCACTTCATGGACAACCTACAAAATTAGGATAGGACAGAGATAGAACGCGGACAAGTTAGGAATATTGATGAGGCCATCACACAGGCAAAGGCCTTGACAGAATCTCGCAATGAATGTAGTACCAACTTATTCCATGGTCAACACAATGAATGTAGTACCAACTTATTCCATGGTCAACACAAGCGCGGAGGCCAACATCATGACCAAGCCTATGGTGACTAAGTTGGGGCTAAAATATAACCCAAGTAATACATAACTCAGGACAGTCAATGCGCCAATGACTCCTATATGTGGAGTTGCTCAGGGAGTCAACATAGTGTTGAGCAAGTGACATGGCAAGACCAACTTCTATGTCACCTTGGTAGATCTCTTTGATATCATCCTCAGGAAGGAATATTTCCAGAAGTACCAAATGGTGATCGACCCCTACCTCGAACAACTCATCATCATGGAGCAAGGAGGTTCTTGCATGGTGCCATTAGTCAAGATGCCCAAGTCAGAGGGACAAGCTATGTGGCAAACGTCTTGGGAGGATGCCACTTTTGTAAGATCTAGGCTTACCTATCCATGCTAAAATACTTAGCATTTAATACACTGAAAATTAATCATGATTTAATAACAAATCAAAAATATTTATAAGTATGAGATTTTGTCCTAGAGGTAGTTTAGTTATTTTCAGGTTCCAGTTTATAGCATGTGAAACTTCCCAAAATAATTTAAACCAATATCTTATGAGATTTTTATATATTTCTCATACTACTATAGTACATGCTGAAAATTATTGCCGATGTCAAATACAAAGACATAAAACTTACTAGTTTTCATTTCATACAGTAACCTCAAAATAAGGGGTAATTTTATATAAAAACAAGCTCGCCGGCTCCAATTAACGAAACAAGTCAAAACTTTAAGTTACAAATCATGGTTTTATAATTTACACTAGCCTTCCAAATTTATACATATATATGCAATAGGAGAATCATGTACATGTCCCAAAACTAGTATAATATATATGTCTAGATGCAAATGTGATCTTCTGCATAGCTCCCAAAAATTATCTTCAATGCCCACCCTGAAGCATCATCTCGGGTATATCCTACGGTAGAAACAACTATGGCTAAGAATGAAGCTTAGTGGTGTAAAAGTTAAAGGCTGAAACCTTTCGATTCCTCAATTTGTCTTTCTTAATTCAAAGGATAACAGAATTGGAATATAGGAAATATACTAAGTGAGCAAGTATATCAATGGTGTCAAGTAGCATATTTAAAGATCGAAGTATCAAGAGTTCCTGGAACTATTTTTACAACACATTCAAATGACAAGTTTCACCCGATATGTCTGTCATGTTGTAACATCAAATATAATGTAGTGTTAAGAAGGATTGAAGCCCTGTATCAAGAAGGCTAAAACCCAATAATCAAGAGAACCAAGAACCATGTTAAGAGTGGTTTTCTAGTTCGTGCTTAAAATGGACCACTTTCATACATAGGCCAAATAAAAAATCCACAATCAAGATCACAGTTGATCCAAAAAAGAGGCATGACAATTGTGACAAAGTCATAGCCACAAGAAGGACAAAGTCCACAAGGATATCAGGTGATTAGGAAGAAATTTTTGCAAATGGGTGAATTTAGCAAGTTCCTCGCAAGTCTCAAAATCTATCAATACAACTAGATAAAATGACAAGAACATAGTTGATATACCAAGATCATATTCAAATGTACCAGGAGGTAGATAAAGAACAAGAGAAATTTTTTTACATGAACCTAACCTTTTAGCAAGAAACTGACCCTACCGAGTTCAAGTTCTGGATAAATACGGCAATAGTTTCTTCAGTCAATTTCATTAAGATTTACAAGAGTGTGAGCACCTTAATACCTAATTAAAATGTTCATTTAATATTCAACAACTTCAATTTAAAAACTAACAAGATAGATTCCAAAACTAAGTCCCATTTCTACTAATCACACTCTTCTCAGCAGCTTTACTACCTTGCATTGAATTGGTAAATGGAAAAACTAAGCTTTTAATTCTATATAAAACCTTTAGGTATATAAACGTAGGTTACAAAGAATCAAGAATAACTTCAAAGTACCTGATGACCTTTCGTAAACTAAGGGTATAGAAATTTTAGTTACTAAGAATTTGTCATGAAACCCCTATTGTAGGATCTACGACTCGTAGAGTGATTTACAAGTCGTATGATGAGTCACAAATCAAAATTTAGAAAGATCCAAATTTCACCAAGTCTGCCAGTTTCTACAAGACTTACTTTACGAGCTGTACTCCAACTTATAACTTGTAAATCCCTTCGTAAATATCAGCAGCCAAATTTTCTCAAGCTTATTTCTTGCATCTCTCCTACCCCATAAGTGGGGTCATACATTATCTCCCCCTTGGGAACGTTCATCCCCGGATGTACTAAGCCAAGATGAAGAAATAGGTTCATGCACCATATATAAATGGGATGCTCAATTTGAAAAGAATCTTAAACCATGTTTCACATAGCACTTATGATGCTACCATCAATTTCACATAAACATGCATGAATGTCACGAAAATGGAATGTAAGGGAAGGATATTCTAAGATGGGAAAATTCTATCACCTCAATCTTGATCGGAATGGAAAAGATAGGGATATCACTTCTTCATATCAGCTTCATGTTCCCATGTGGCACTTTCATCTTGTTTATTCCTCCAAATGACTTTGACAGACGTCACATCTTTAATTCTTAACCTCTTCACTTGCCTATCAAGTATTTCCACAAAAACTTCCTCATAGGTCAAATGACACCCACAACATCTAAGGGTACTATAGAACTTGGGTCACCTACACACTTCCTGAACATAGACACATGGAAGATCAAATGAACCACACTCATCTATGAGGGCAACTCTAATTCATAGGTAACCTTACCAATTCTCTTTACAATTCTACAAGGAACTACAAATCTTGGTCTTCGGTTCCCTTCTCTTATTGGAGTAGAACCTTTTCCTACTTTGAGTCGACTTCAACCTCTCCTTTATCAACCTTACTTTTTCCAAGTCTTCGATGACCAATTCTAGTCCCAATAAAGCATTTTCCCCTATGTCAAATCAGCCAATTGAATATCTACATTACCTACTATATAAGGCTTCAAAGGGAGCTATTCCAGTTCTAGAGAGATAGCGATTGTTGTAAGCAAACTCAACGAATAGAAGATATTCATCCCAACAAACTTTGAACTCTAAAACATAAGCCCTAAGCATATCCTCAAAAGTTTCAACTGTCCTTTTGGCTTGGACACCTATTTGAGGTTGAAATGTCGTACTAAGCTTCACTTTGGTATCGAGACCCTTTTGAAAGGACCTCCAAAAGTGTGAAGTGAATTGAGCACCATGATTCGAGATAATAGACAATGGTAGCCCATGTAACTTGACCAACGCATGAACATAAATCTTGGCATAATCTTAGGAACTCGAAGTAACCCCAAACAAACCTCATAGCATATCATTACATATCCTTGGTCATGGAAACAATTAAAATGATAATGAGAAATAAGCATAAACAAGGAGATCGGGACTAAGGATAAACCTTGATATCATATCATCAAGAAACAAGATAGTCAAGACTCATAACATGGATATATAACATGTTCAACAACATCTCTACTACATAGATAAGAGTGGGGGCCAAGATACGCAACCGAGCTCACTGTCATAGTCAATACATAACCAAAATAAAGATAGCCTTAATACATAATAAGAGTTCATAAGCAATGTCCCTGTAGTACAGGACTCACCAACAAGCTTGTAGGATAATCAATCTCGCCACATGGAGAAGGAAGATGATCAATTAGTGCTTCAGTTCCTATATGGTGACAACATATAGGCATAGAGTATGCATTAGTATATTTGAATGTATTAAGTATGTAGGATAAATGCAACAAGAGAGAGGCAACATAGACAAATTGCAAAATCAAAGGCAATGAATAACATACAAATAATATGACATGTATGAATGATACTTAAAGTAAAACATGCTTATATATAACATAACATATGTGTAAGAAGAGACCATTAAACTATTGGCGGATCGTGAGACTCTACCACCCTTGGTAATTAAGGGACAAACCCCATCAATAGGTTGGTGGATCATCATAACCTACCACCTATGGTGTTGAAGTACAAACCCCCTGATAGGTTGGTGGATCATTGCACCCTACCACCGATGGTGCTAGAGTACAAACCCGCTGATAGGTTGATGGGTACGAACTCCCAACAAAGTTGATGGATAGTCGCACCCTACTAGTTGTGGTTTAGAGTACAAAACCCCTAATAGGTTATTAAGGTATGAAACCCTTGACGAGGTTACCTGGTGCGCAACCCCCGAGTAGGTAATGGTCACATTCCAACACTATATAGAGAATACTATATACATACATTCACTTCATCATCATAGAGTACTCATATGTATTTCATCATCATTCCATCATTATATCATCATTATATTATTATCACACAGTCATTTAATTCATAAGACATGCATTGGACGTTTAATTCCTCAAGAAGCCATAGCTTGACATTTTACCAAACACTTAGAGGGGGTGTAGTGCTAGTGTAAAACTATGCAATTTGAGAGTGGAATCATGCTAGAACATTCAATGTAAAACCTTTAATAAATACTTAGTAACACCCTCAAGCAATATACATCAAAGCCCTTCATCAAATCTTACGATTTACCTTGGTTTCATAGCTCAAAACATAGAAAAATAGTCATAATTTTGTAAACCCCAACATAGTGTGCAATGATTTTATATTAAATAAGACCCATGAGTAAATCATTTTTGGAGACTTGGGCATCATGGGTGAAAGGAACCCATTAAAGAAAGTCACATAACTTAGCTTTGGAGAGGAACTTGATGAAGATTGAAGATGGAGACTTAAAGCTTAAGAGGAAATCCTTAGATCTAAAGAGTGTCTTCAGACTTGAATTTAGGAGTAAAGTACTTGGTTAAGTCTTTGAATGTGTATTGGGAAATGTTTAGAATGTAAAGAGGATGAAAAATGGTTAAGTATAGGTATTTTCACATTTGGAATATTTAGGCCCAATAATCAAAAGTCTTAGACCACAAGAATAATAACTAGGCAGAAGTTACACAGGTCTATGTCGCGGACCCATCGCATAGACCAAGATTACACATGTCCGAAATAGCTGTGCATCACAGCACAATCACGGACCAATTCTAAAAACTTAAATTTTTGAAACTTGAAATTATGATTCGATTGCTCTAAAATCGAGGTTGGACCCATTTCCCACTCAAAATGACCCTCTGATGAAGAATATGATGTCAAATTTTTGATATCACATGCAAATTTGGAGATATATGCAAATTATTATTCTGCGCACTTCTGAGGCACTTTCTCGAGCACTTTCTTAGATCGTCACAATATCTCCCCCTTGGGAACATTCATCCCATAATATAAAAGAGAAGTATATAAGGGACACAAACATGACAATTTCAGCCCAGATAGAGATGCAATAATGCACTTAAATATCATTTCAAAAATCTCATCATAAATATAAAATCATGGAGTACTTGTCAATTTAAACATGAACATATGCTATAACGTAAGGGTTGAACTTAAGACTTCAGATCATATAAAGAACTTAAATTAATACATTAGGCTTGAGTGGAAAAGGTAAGGATATCACTTTTGCGTGTCAGCTTTGGCCTCCCAAGTAGCACTTTCCACTTGGTTTCTCCAAAGGACCTTAATAGAAGCCACCTATTTGTTTCTCAACCTCTTTACTTGTGTTTCAAAAATCTGAACTAGAACCTCTTCATATGTCAAATTTTCTTTAACCACACCCACAACATCAAGAGGCACAAGAGCATTTGGATCACACACACATTTCCTTAACATAGACTCATGAAACACCAGATGAACCAAATACATTTCCTTAAGCAATTTAACTTATAAGTTACCTTGCCAACCCTTCTCATCACCCTAAAAAGACCCATATATATTTAGCTTAACTTGTCCTTCCGACCAAAATAGGCCATACCCTTTATGTGTGACACCTTCAAATAGACCTAATCATCAACTTTGAATTTAAGATACCTCTTCCTCACATCGGCATCAGACTTTTTGCAACTTTGGGCCATGTTCAACGTTTCTCTAATCATCCTAACCTTCTCAAGAGTATCCATAACAAGATCTGGTCCTAGCAAGGCCACCTTACCAACCTCAAACCATCCCATCGGTGATCTATAACTTCCACCATAGAGAGCCTCAAAAGAGTCATATCGATGCTAGAATGATAACTATTATTGTAGGCAAACTCAATCAATAGAAGATGATCATCCCAACTACCTTTAATCTCCAACACACAAGCTCTAAGCATATCCTCAAGGTTTTGGATGGTCCTTTTAGCTTGGCCATCTGTCTAAGTGTGGATGGCTGTAGAAAGCTTAACTCTAGTACCAAGACCCCTTTGGAAAGATCTCCAAAAATATGAAGTAGATTGAGCTCCATGATCAGATATGATGGATAAAGGAACCCCATGCAATCTCACGAAGAGGACACACTATGGATCTGATGAATAGGGTGTTTAATCCATTCTTCGATATGTTCGTAATAGTATTTATAGATGACATTTTGGTATATTCAAGATCATAAGAGGATCATGCAAATCACTCATGACAGGTGCTACAGGTTCTTTATGATCGACAGTTGTATGCCAAGTTTTCTAAATGTGAATTTTGGCTAAAATCAATGGCATTCTTAGGTCATATTGTGTCGGATAGGGGAATAAAGGTTGATTTACAAAAGATAGAGACAGTGAAAGATTGGCCAAGACCAACAACACCCACAAATGTTTGGAGCTTCCTAAGTTTGGTAGGTTATTACAGGAGGTTTGTTAAAGGTTTCTCTTCTATTTTTGCACCTCTAACAAAGTTGTCATATAAAGCCAACAAATTCCAATGGAATGATACATGTGAAAGGAGCTTCCAGGCGCTGTAAAATAAGATAACTTCTACACTAGTTCTAGTACTTCTAGAAGGCACCAAGGGGTATATCGTGTATTACAATGCTTAAGGAGTTGGCTTAGGGTGTGTACTAATATAGCATGGTAGGGTAATTGCTTATGCATTTAGATAACTATGACCACATGAGAAAAATTACCCAACTCATGATCTTGAGCTAGCAGCGATTGTATTTTCTCTAAAAATATGGCGCCACTATTTGTATATGGTTCACGTAAACATATATACTGATCATAAGAGCCTACAATATATATTTAAGTATAAAGACCTAAATTTAAGACAGTGGAGGTGGGTAGAGCTAATAAAGGATTATGATGTTATAATACACCATCTGGGGAAGGAAAATATGGTAGCCGATGCTCTGAGTCGTAAGTCAATCATGAATACAGGTGATCAGCTATGATAAGTCAAGGAGTGGCTAAGGATATACATTAGCTAGCCAGTTTGGGAGTTCACCTTCTTGAAACTCCAAAGGAAGGGGTTATTGTATATAATACAACAATGTCTTCATTAGTAATGGAGGTGAAAGAAAAATAGTTTGAGGATCTTGTTCTATGATAGCTAAAGGAAAAATTGAGTCAGGGTGTAATAAAGGGCTTTGACCTTACAAAAAATGTTGTAGTTTACTACGAAAATAGATTATGTTTGCCTAATAATAATGGATTTAGAAAGTGAATAATGGAAGAAGCCCATCATTCCCAATATTCCATCTATCTAGGATCAACTAAGATGTACCATGACCTGAAGGGAATGTTTTGGTGGTGAGGCATGAAGATGGACCTTACAGAATTTGTGGCTCAATGTCCAAATTGACAACAGGTGAAAGTAGAGCACCAAAAGCCACGAGGTTATATACAATGCATAGATCTTCCAACATGGATGTGAAATATGATCAATATGGATTTTTATACTAGTTTTCCTTGCTCATTTCAGAAGTTTGACTCCATATGGGTAATAGTTGACAAACTCACAAAGTCAGCACACTTCTTGCCAGTTAGGAGTAATTTTATAGCTGAAGAGTATACCAAGCTATACCTTAAAGAGATAGTTAGGCTATATAGAATTCCTGTCTCCATTATATCTGACCAAGGAGCTCAATTCACTGTAAAGTTTTGGAAGTCCTTCCAAAGGAGTTTAGGGACACAAGTTAATTTGAGTACAACATTCTACCCTCAAATAGATGGTCAAGCATAATGTACCATCTAGACACTTGAAGATATGTTGCGAGCTTGTGCATTGGACTTTAAAAGTAGTTAGGTGGACCATTTGCCACTCATTGAATTTGCCTATAATAAGCTACCAAGTGAGTATCAAGATGGCACCTTAAAAAGCTTGGTATGTGAGGAAATGTAGGTCGCTAATTGGATGATTTGAAATGGGTAAAAACACCTTGCTTAGCCCAAATCTAGTACAATAATCCATGGAAAAAGTTAAGGTAATACAACAGAAACTAGAAATAGCCCAAATTCATCACAAATCATATGCGAATGCTAGAAGGAGAAGATTGGAATTCTCAGTAGGGGATTGGGTATTTTTAAAGGTGTTTCCAATGAAAGGGGTTATGAGATTTTATAAGAAAGCAAAACTAAGCCCATGTTACATAGGGCCATATCAGATTATTAATAGGTTTGGGCAGGTTGCATATGAACAAGAGCTACCCCAAGAGCTTCAATGGATCATCCAGTTTTTCATGTCTCAATACTTTGAAAATGCATAGGTAATCCATCTCGTATCACTCCTCTTTAGGATATACAGGTTATAGAAGATCTCACCTATGAAGAGTTACCTGTTGCTATTCTAGATTATAAAGTTAAAAAGCTAAGGAATAAAGAAATAACTTTAGTAAAAGTACATTGGAGAAACTAGCAAGTAGAAGAAATAACATAGGAGGCCGAGGATGCGATAAAATCAAAATACCCTTACTTATTTGAAGCTAAAGAGGAAGTCCAACATACAGAATTGGGACACTAATCGGTACATGTGATTGAATACTTAATGTGTTGCCAAAAGTTTGTGTCAGTAAAGGTTTAAACTTGATTAAGCAACCTAATTATGCTAACATTCAAGGAAGAATATTCCTAAGGGGGGAGGATGTAACACCCCACATCTTACAATACTAGTACAATGCAAATGAAACATGATATGCTTTGGTCAAATTAGCACTCATTTTTAAAAGTGCTCGAATTTCATGTTTAGGGGGATATGTGCATCTAATGATCAAGAGGGTCGAGTGTATATATGTTTTGTGTCAAATTAAGGAGATCGCGGCCTTAAATGAAGTAAGAGAATTGAGGTGCTTATAGTACTTAAGAATCTAGTGCTGAGTCACCTACTTGCTTAGCTTAATTTGCTAGCTAAACGGAGATGAGGCCCGACGTCGAATTTTTTCAAGTCCAATTATGAATAAAGTCCGTGTTAAGTGTGTAACTTTAGCCCTTGTAGTAGCATCACACATGGACTATATTTTCAGATAATAAGGATATCAAAAGATCCCAAAGACATCACAATTTCTTTGATATTTTAAGCCAAAACTAACTAAGAGAAAGAGGAAAAAATGGGCAGCCAAGGCACAACCAAGTTGAACCCAATTAAGCCTAAGTAAAAGGGCCAAGCTGCTGCATCACTATGGTAATAATATAAGGCTTAAACCACACAAGAAACTCGGCCAAAATCCCCTCTAAAAGGGCTTACATATAGCAATTTAAGTCATTCTTAGACTTGGAAAAATTTTGGCTTTCACAAACCTTCTCTCTACACTTTCTTAACCTAGCAAAGTAGCCACAAGAGGACCTCCAGGGTTCTTGGAGAATCCCTACACCTTGAAGGTAGTGGTGAGTAAGTTTATATATGTGTTTAGCATGGTTTTCTTATGAAAAAAAGAAGTATATGCTAGTATGTTTGTGCTGCAAATTTGGATAGCATGTGTCCTACGGATTGTTATGAATTTTTCTTGTTATTTAAGAGGATTTTCTCTTCTTGGTTGGCTAAATTATGAAGTAAGACTTATGTTTTTAACAAGGTATAGTTTCTTAGTGATGTAACTAAGCTACTAAACAATTTTGATATTCCGCGAAAGTAAGTTCTTGTGTGATATCATAATTATGCTCGTAATTCAAACTTGTGGGCTAATTAATTGAGGACTATGATCTAACGTCCTCCACCTATTTTGGGGACTATTTCTGAACTATTTTAGGACTATTTGTATGTAGAAATATTATGGGAATAATTCGGTTGAAGTTGGTAATGATTTGGAATCGTCAATGTCGTAATGTAGAAAAGGGACGTAATGTTATGCTGCTTATTTGTGTGTTGTGTAGAATTGTTGTGTCCCGTGAATTGTGGACTGTTGTAAGGCTGTTATAGCACTAAAATAGGCTGAACATAATGTGAATATGATAATGTGTATTACAAAATACGATTAGGGGCGGAAGGGTTGAAAGAATACGCTAGGGTTCATAATTATCCGCTTGCTGCCCGTGTGTCTTTTCTTTATGAGATTGGGCTGCCAAGATGTATTTATTAGATGCTAATGCTAGTTTTATGACCTACTATGTTGAAGATAAATATTTGGAGGAAGGGAAGGTTATCTTGAGGTAATAGCGAGGTCGTACAGCGAGGTATGTAAGGCTACTTAATTTCATATTGTTTGGCATGAAACATACATCCCTCCTTGTCTTACAAAACGCACTTACAAACTCCGACACAACTATTAACCATGTCTTCACTCTGTCATATGTTCATATGATCCCATACATAGTCACTTACAAACCTACGTACATACTTGGGTACCAACATACATGAGTTTATTCTACTAAATAAAGTTCATTTATTATTCTACCTCCTATGCATTTTATTATTTGTGCAACTTACTCCCTTCATTATGGTGTTGTCTTTTGTGATTATTTACATGTCATATGTTATATCTATAGTCCTCCAATTCCAATATTACAACCACCAAAAGAATCATCTCAAAGGTAATTAAAAGATAAAGTAAAGTATGTTGCTTATTAATGGGTGGCAGCCTGAGGGGTGGAATAATCACCTAGCCAGAGATGATCCTATCACAGGGGGTAGCTTGAGGGGTTAAGCAAGAGCCTAGCTAGGGCCGATCTCGATACAATTTTACCACTGATTAGCTGGTAATTTGTATTACATGCTATGTACGTATTATACAGTAAAGGTAAAGTATTGAAAAGAACATAAAGTACATGATCCCACAATACAACTAAAGGTGGTCTGTTATCCTATATTAGTGCATAGTTTCATTTGAGTTATTACTTCATATAGAGTATTTCTTGCCGTATATATTCAGTATATTAACCTATAGTGATGTCCCTCATGGGGGACCTACATTTCATGCTGCTGATACAGATGCTAGTAGATCTCCCCAGTAGGAGTATAGGATATCTAGCCATTGTTACCAAGCTCCAGGTTACTTCGAAGCTTTTTGTCTAAAGCTTATATTTTTTTATTATACATTTAGTCGAGGCAAGTCCTATTCCGACCCTTATTAGATACTTTCCTTTATCTAGAGGCTTTGTAGACTATGTAAATTAAAGTGTGGTCATGTGTCATACTTTGACCACTATGGCCCCTATGACATAATCATATGCATTTCCTTTTCGTGGTTATCACTATTTATTTCCTTAAGGGCATGTCAAATGTATAAACACCTTATAATATGTATAGAAAGCGTATAGATATAGTTTGGTTCTCCCAGGCCTTATCGGCAATGGGTGTCAGTCCACCCTAATGGAAATTAGGGCGTGATATAAACATACAACTATAATTACTTACCTTTAACCTCAAGGTATAGGGCTTCTCCAAGAATCCTAAAAGACTCTTGTGCCTGATTGTAAAGTCAAGAAAGAGTTAAGAGAAACCTTGGAAGACAATCTGATTTTTTTTGTTCAAATTTGAATGACTTATGGGAGCTATTTTAAACCCTTTTTAAAGGGGGACTTTGTCCGAATTACTAAGGCATTTTTATCCTTACATTACTAAGTTGGTGATGCAGCTTCTTTTCCCTTTTATTTGGGCCTTATTTGGTTCAAATTGATTGGGCCTTTACTGCCCTTTTTCCCTTTCCTCCTTGCATAGTTTTAGGCCCAATTAGTCAAGTGGTTTGTGATGTACTTGGGACCTTTATTTATTCATCTTGGGTGATAAATATTGCCCATTTATGATGGTAAAACAAGGGCTAAATTTTCACGCTTAACACGGACTTTATTCATAATTGGAATTGGACAAATTTGACATTGCCCCTCATCTCCATTTAGCTAGGAAATTTAAGCTAAGCAAGTAGGTGACTCACCTGCGAGCTTACTAAGTGCTACAAGCACCTCATTTCCCTCACTTTATTTAATGTCCTGATCTCCTCTATTTGACTTAAAACTTATTTGTACTTGACCATCTTCAACGTTAGACATATATATCGCACTCTAATTTGAGATTCAAGCCCTTTTAAAAATGGGCGCTAATTTGACCAAACCATATCATGTTTCATTTTCGTAGTACTAGTGTTGTAAGATGTCGGGTGTTACGTCTTTGCGCCCCCCCCCAAGAATATTTGTCCTTAAATGTTAGCACAATTAGATAGCTTAACCAAGTTTAAAGCTTTACTGACATAAACGTTTGATAACACACTAAGTATTCAATCACATGTACCTATTAGTGTCCCAGTTCTGCATGTTAGACTCCCTCTTTAGCTTAAAATAATAAGGAAAGTTTTCTTTCATCGCATCCTCGGCCTCCCATTTTATTTCTTCTGCTTGTTGGTTTCTCCAAAGTACTTTTAATGAAGATATTTCTTTATTTCTTAGCTCCTTAACTTGATGATCTAGAATAGCAATAGGTACCTCTTCATATGTGAAATCTTCTGTAACCTGCACATCTTCTATAGGAGTGATATGGGATGGGTCATCTATGCATTTTTTAAGCATTGAGACATGAAAAACTAGATGAACCATTGAAAGCTCTTGGGGTAGCTCTAGTTCATATGCAACCTGCCTGAACTTCTTAATAATTTTATATTGCCCTATGTAATGTGAGCTCAGTTTTCCTTGCTTACAAAATCTCATAAACATTTTCGGTGTAGCCACCTGTAAAAATACCCAATCCCTTATTGAGAATTCCAGTCCTCTCTTTCTAGCATCAACATATGATTTGTGACAACTATAGCCTGTTTCTAGCCTCTATTGTATTACCTTAACCTTTTCCATGGCTTGTTGTACTAAATTTGGCCTAATCATGGTGGTTTCACCCACTTCAAACCATCCAATTGGTGATCTACATTTTCTCTCACACAATGCTTCTTAAGGTGCCATCTTGATACTCGCGTGGTAGCTATTATTAAAGGCAAATTCAATAAATAGAAGATGGTCCACTCAACTACCTTTAAAGTCTAATGAACAAGATCGTAACATATCTTCAAGTGTCTAAATGGTGCGTTCTGCTTGACTGTCTATTTGAGGGTGAAAAGTTGTACTCAAATTCACTTGTGTCCCTAAACTCCTTTGGAAGGACTTCCAAAACTTTGCAGTGAATTGAGTTTCTCGACCAGATATAATGGAGTTTCGAACTCCATGTACCCTGACTATCCTTTTTAGGTATACCTTGGCATACTCTTAAGTTGTATAATCACTCCTAAGTGGGAAGAAGTGTGCTGACTTTGTGAGTTGATCAACTATTACCCATATGGTGGCAAACTTCTGAAATGAGCGAGGCAACCCAATAACAAAATACATATTGATCATATCCCACTTCTATGTTGAAAACTCTATACACTACATATAACCTCCTGGCTTTTGGTGTTCTACTTTCACTTGTTGGCAATTTGGACATTGAGCCACAAATTCTGCGAGGTCCTTCTTCATGCCTCCCCACCAAAACATTCCCTTTTGGTCATGGTAAATCTTAGTTGATCCTGGATGGATGGAATATCAGGAATGATGGGATTGTTCCATTATCCTCTTTCTTAATCCATTAATATCAGGCACACATAATCTATTTTGGCAATAAAGTAGTCCATTTTGTGTAAGGTCAAAGCCCTTTATCATACCCTGACTTACCTTTTCCTTAATCTGTTGTAGAACAGGATCCTCGAACTATTTTTCTTTCACCTTCATTACAAATGAAGGCTCCGCAGCATTATGCAAAATAGCCCCTTCCTTTGGAGTTTCAAGAAGGTGAACTCCTAAACTGGCTAGTTGACGTAGATCCTCAGCCACGCGTTGACTTATCACAGCTTGATCACTAGTATTCATGATTGCCTTATGACTCAGAGCATCGGCTACCACATTTGCCTTCCCCGAATGGTATAGTATATCAACGTCATAATCCTTTATTAGTTCTAGCCATCTCCGCTATCTTAAGTTTAGGTCTTTCTACTTAAAGATGTATTATAAACTCTTATGCTCAGTATATATGTCAATGTAAACCTCATACAAATAGTGGTGCCATATTTTTAGAGCAAATACAACTGCTGCTAGCTCAAGATCTTTACTTGCATAGTTTTTTTCATGTGGTCGTAGCTGTCTAGATGTATAAGCAATTACCCTACCATGTTGTGTTAGTACACACCATAAGCTAACTCCTAAAGCATCACAATACACTGCATACCCCTCGGTGCCTTCTGGAAGTACTAGCATAGGTGTAGAAGTTAGCTTATTTTTCAACCCTTGAAGCTCCTTTCACACGCATCATTCCATTTGAACTTGGATGCCTTATGTGTCAACTTTGTTAGAGGTGCATAAATAGAAGAAAACTTTTAACAAACCTTCTGTGATAACCTGCCAAACCTAGGAAGCTCCGAACATCCGTCGGTGTTGTTGGTCTTGGCCAATCTTTCACAGCCTATATCTTTTGTGAATCAACCCTTATTCCCTTATCGGGTATAATATGACCAAAAAATTCCACTTATTTTAGCCAAAATTCACAATTAGAAAATTTGGCATATAACTATCGATCATGGAAAACTTGTAACACCTGTCCTAATTGATTTATGTGGTCGTCTTCTAATCTTGAATATACCAAAATGTCATCTATAAACGCTATCACAAACACATCAAAATATTACTTGAATACCCTATTCATCAGATCTATATAAACTGTGGGTGCATTCATTAGCCCAAATGACATAACAAGAAATTCAAAGTGACCATAGCGTGTTCTGAAAGCAATCTTGGGTATATCTTTCTCCTTCACCCTTACTTGGTGATAGCTTGATCTCAAATCAATTTTTGAAAAGCATTTGGCACTCTGTAATTGATCAAATAAATCATCAATCCTGAGTAGAGGGTATATGTTCTTAATTGCCACCCTATTCAATTGTCAATTATCGATACGAATTCTCAAGGTGCCATCTTTTTGGGTACAAATAACACTGGTTCACCCCAAGGGAACATAGTAGGTCTTATGAAACCCTTCTCCAATAAGTCTTTTAACTGCTCCTTTAATTCAAGCAATTCTATCAGCGCCATTCTATATGAAGGGATGGAAATAGGTTGAGTGCCTAGAAGTAAGTCAATACTAAAATCTACTTCTCGCTCATGAGGTAAGCCTGGAAGTTCTTTAGGGAACACATCAACAAATTCATTCACTGCTGGAACTGATTGAAGAGTTGGTGATTCTGCCTCCACATCCCTCACTCAAACTAAATGACATATGCACCCCTTAGATATCATCTTTCTGGCCTTAAACTAAGAGATAAACTTACTCTTTCGCACCACAATATTGCCTTCCCATTCAAGAACTGCCTCATTTGTAAAGTGAAAGTACACTTTCTTAGTTCAACAATCTACGATGGCATAGTAAGAATCTAACCAATCCATACCCATTATAACATCGAATTCCACCATTTTTAGCTCAGTAAGATCAGCCAATGTGTCACAATCACAAATAGTTACTATACAGTCATAATAAATCCTTTTAGCCATAATAGATTCATCGGCTGGTGTAGACACTTCAAATGGTTTGTTCAATAATTTGGGTGTTCTCTTAAGCTTCCCAGCAACTAGTGGAGTGATGT
>JAOTQJ010111325.1:75706-92933 GCA_025642045.1 Solanum sejunctum | reverse complement strand
TACTAGTGGGTTGTGGGTATGTGAGATATACTTGAGCACATGGTCTATTATATGTATTTGATACCTGATCAGGCGGCATGACCGCATTACTCTATGTATGACATGATTATTAGGCGTCAGGACCGCAGTGGATACCTTGTAGGCCCGCAGTTATGTATATGTATAAATGGATATATATTGATATTGTGTCTGGGTTGCTGCTGGATTTTCTTTGCAGGTGCAGTTAGTGAATAAAATAAAGGAAACTCTGCCAACATTTTGGTAGGTTTCCAGGTCGGTTTCATTGGGAATTTAAGGTTAGCATGTGTTTAGGTGTCCCTATCGGACACTGGTCACGACCCTAGATTGGGGCGTGACAACATTAGATCTTCAAACTTCACTAAAAATCTCTATGAAATCCACTCTACAACTCATAGATTACTTTGTGACTCATAGAGGGTCCGGTAAACCTTAAAAAATCAGAAGAATTTACAATTTTTCCCAAAAATCTTGCCAACATACTTTCCTGCAAACTAAACACCAAAAACATATAAAAATCATAAATGTCACATCGAGAACACATACAATACTTAAGTTTTAAGTATCAAATGTGTTGTATTTTGAAAGTACAATCACATAGTGACATGCTTAGCCTTATGAAATCCTTATCCGACAAATCCTTCAGTTGTGCCTTTAAATCCTTATCTTTTACAGGGGTTTAATGGTAAGGAGTTATAGAGATAGGTTGAGTATCGAGAAGGAATTCATAACAAAATTGATTTTCCTTTTAGGAGGAATATTGAGTAGGTTATTAGCAAATTCAATTACAATATAAACTACTCAGGAGTAGAAGCTTCAGAATTTACATCTCTAACCTAAACTATATGGTAGATGCATTGTCACAACCCGAGCTTAGGGCCTATGAGAGACATGGCGAATGGAAACAAAAGAGTCCTCAAATAAGACATATAGCACCCACATATATATCATCAGTTCAGAAGTGCATAACAAAGAAATTGAAACATATCTCTAAGGGACAAAAAAGCATGACTCACGCTATGGGGATAGAAGGGACGTAGGACTTTCCATACTTCGCATCTCATCTTAAACATATCATCATGTCATCGACATCAAGAGATAGCCATAATCATATTCTCCATAAACAATATAGCCTAGCACACATAAGCTCGTATATAAAGCTTACATGATGTCCAACAATGTCTCTAAGTCATGGAATAGGAGTAGGGCCAAGACATGTCCTGCTCTCACCCAAGAAGTAAATACATAAGTGGAAATAATATAATAGGTAGATAGAATGTGGCTTGTCCTTGTATGACAGGACATACCAAAAGTAGCTCTCACAGTCCAAGCTAATTGTGAGGAGATAGACGAAGATAGTCTCCGATCCCTACTTTGTTAGATTATGTAGGTAAAGAGTATGCGTTAGTACATTTGAATGTACTAAGTCTGCAGACATGCAATGCATATGAACTCATTAAACCTACATTCCAATGTTAGATAACAACATAACATATATATAGAAGGAAGTATATAAGAAAGAATAATACATTAATTTGCCATGAAATTTATGATGCATGAAATTCCATAATACTTCAACATAATGGGGATGTGAAGTTAACCGACATCTCAAACCCATGTGAGCTACTACATCAATATACCCAATTAAAAGCCTCCCATTGGATGAGAGTAGACTAGTTATCAAAGGTAGTCTATAGCACACCTTACAACCTAGTCATTTCGGTGTGATGATCACCTTCTTAGCGACCTGATCATTTCAGAAGGATGTCATAATCATATACCTAAAGAAGCATAAATATATACCTATGCTGGAACATATTTCTGGGACTTGGGTACTGGACCCTTGGAGATAACCCCCCCTCCCTTAAGGTTGCTTGATGCTATGTCATCATCCCATGAGAATACATATACATAAATGTGCTTTAACAAGAGGTATAAGTCCTTTCAAATCATTTCCATGCATACTTAGGCTTGAAAGGTAAACATACTTCATAATCATGAAAACATGGGTTAAAAATCCAAATCATTCCTCATATCACACTTTCATAGATAGGAATAGCTCATTCATACATATACATGTTGGTGTAAACACCCACAATTTCTCAAAGAGCCATATCATAACCATACTTTCATCAAAATCATATTCATCAACATAATTGGGTCTTGACCAACATCATAATCTTCAAGAAAACCAATTATCATGTATGTATATGGCAGGAAAAGTGAGAAAGTAGCATTGATAACAGAGGTTCATACTTAAATCAACAATATACTATGAAATCTACATAAATAGAGGAAGAAATTCACGTTTAAAATGTGTTTGAGATCACCCATGCCTAAATTTAACATTTAAAGGGACATTCATATTCAAACCTTTATAATATCAATATAATTCAACATATTAGGGCTTAAATCACTTTAAAAACATCAATTAAATACAACTCATATCTTAATTTAATGAAATCAATAATAATTTAAAAGACCCAAATTTAATGTAAGGTTGAAATTCATTAATCAAGAAGTAAAATCTGTTGGGGTATTCATGGTTGGAAGGAACCATGAATCAATCCCAACTACCATAGATAACTTTGAATAAATAAGAGGAAATTTGTTAGAGAAGAAGGCCTTCTTTGAATTTTCAAGTTGAATCTGCAATGGCACACTTGAGAGGAGTTATTAGAAGAGAGAATTTTAGTATTCTATGTGTAATGAATAACTTGAATAAGAATAAAGGAGTATAGGTCTTTTCAGGGGTTTACTATAGGGCCTAATTCCCAAAGACATTTAGAATAAACCAAAATTATGGAAAAGTTCATTAACGAAATGGACATTGAAATGTGTCCCGGGTTTCTGTGAAAGAGCACCATGGTTTATACAAAGTTGCACGGACCGTACGAAGTATCTATGGTATAAACCTTTGCCAAAATTATAGGATGTCATCATGGAAGCATCACCATAGACTGTGGTATCTTGTATGGACTGTACAAGTTCCCGTGGTGGTCTTCTTGGCCATTATGGAGGGAACATAGGACAACCCCTACATGGACAAGCTTTACAAAAATGGGCATAACTTCTTGATCCGTACTCAAAAATAGGTGAAACTAGATGCATTGGAAAGATAATTCAAAGATATTAAATTTTATAGGTTGTAGGACACCCATATTATTTTTTCAAAAGAGATATGACAATTTAAAATTGACTCTTCTATCGGTTCATGCAAAAAGCTTAGCCAATAGAATTCCTTTGAACATATCTTAGTGAAGGAGAACCATGATGAGCCTAAACCACATAAATATGTTTCAATTGAAGTCTTGAAAGTGAATTTAGCTTGATATTGAAGGTTTTGTGGATATCATTTGATTAGACCTTGGAATAAGGATTCAAAAATCATTTTGAAGGAGTGAATGAAAACTAAGTATTATGGAGGGCGCGAAGTGATATGGCAGGCATGAAAATGATTTCGGAGAAAGGACTAGGCCCAAATGAATGGACCTTAAAGTATAACTTGGGCATCTGCATGAGCAGTGCAGAGCTCCATGGACCATAGAGGTGTCCGTGGAGGGTACCTTATCATCGAGACAATACTTTGATATTTAGAGAATTTCATTGACTAGGCCTTTATAAGATCCCACCATGAGCAATGGTGAGTTGCACGATCTGTACAAGGGTCCCTTAGTGACTTTCTTAGCTAATTTCGTGGCTTGAGGCTGGGGCACTTACCAAGGGCCCATTCCATGGCCAGAGGTGAAGACCACGACTCGTGGAGGTACCTTGGAGAGATACCATGCTTACAATCATTCTTAAGCCATACGAAGCCATACATAGAAATCCCATGACTCACACACTTTTGAAAACTTGATTTTAAGAATCAATAAAGTCTCTTGAGACTCGAGTCCTTACATCATCTCCCCTTAGGAACATGGCTTTAACGACTTGACTTGATCATGAAATATTTCAACATGAAGACACAATGAAATAGTAGTCACTTGAATATCTTAAAGTCATTAAAAGTCATGTCAAAGTATATTTTGAAATAATTTTCATGCACATGTATGCATGTCATGTCATGAAACATAAGAGTGAAAGAATTAGGACCATTTAAAATAAGAAGCAGCTAATACCTTAGCCTTGCATAGATTGCAAAAAGATAGGGATATCATTGTACCATACTTGATTCTACTCCCCACGGCACCTTCAACATGTTGATTCCTTCAAAGCACTTAAACCAAAACAATATCATTGCTACTAAGCCCTTTCCATTTGACTATCCTAAAATTTCCAACCAGAACCTCTTCATAAGCTAAGTTCTTTGAACCTCAATACTTCCCAACAGGCATAACCGAACTAGGCTCACCAATTATGTTCCTTAACATAGATATATGGAATACCTAAACAACAACACTAATACACATAGGCAAGACTCATTGCTAATCCTCTTAGCAATCTCATAAAGACTTATATATTGAGGACTGAACTTGCCAGTTTTACCAAAATACATTGTACCCTTCGTTGTAGAAACCTTCATTTTAACCCAATCACCAACAAGAAACTCAAGATCCCTCTTCCTAACATCTGAATTAGACTTTCGACGACTTTGACCTACTTTCAATCTTTCTCTAATCAACTTCACCTTTTCCATGGCCTCTAACACCAAATTCAGGCCTGTTAATGCCATCTTACCTAATTCAAACCATCCTAGTGGGAACTTGCACCTTCTCCCATTCAAAGCTTCAAATGGTTCCATACTAATGCTACCATGAAAGCTATTATTATAGGCAAATACGATAAGTAGTAGATGATCATCCCAATTTCCCTTGAGCTCTAACACACAAGCTCTCAATATGTCCCATAAAGTTTGAATTGTCCTTCCGGCTTGTCCATTGATTTGAGGATGACATGTGGTACTTAACTTCACCTTAGTGCCAAATACTTTTTTAAATGATTTCCAAAAGTGAGAAGTAAATTAGGTACTACAATCTGATATAATAAATGTAGGCTGATGTACTATAAAAATACAATACTTTTGATGCTTACAACTTAGGATTTTATGTGTTCTCAATTAGATATTTATGGGTTTTATGTATTTTTATGTTTAGATTTGCAAGACTAAAGGTGGGCCATTATTTGGGGAAAAATTGTGAAAGTTGTAGGTTTTTGCTATTATACTAGACCTTATACGAGTCACAGAGCATTCTTCAAGTTGTACAGGTATTTTATGAGAAATTCCAATGAGTAGCAAATTGGTAAAGTTCAAGTCCACGAGACATGCATACGAGTCATGGAGAATGTTACGAGTTGTAGTCCACCTTTCATGACCTGAGAATCAAAGAAGTGGACTTGTAGGAAATTCATCAGATAAAACACCTTTTTCAGGTCATAAACCATTTTATGAGTTGTAAAGAGGTATTGTAGAAGAGAAGTCCAAAATTTCAGTAGCTGATTATGAGACGCCAACTATGAACCGTAGAAGACACTATGAGTCGTCGAGTGCTTTCATGGAGTTTTCTAACCAGTTTTCCTTATTTTTTTAGGACTTATCTATAATTACTAGAAATAGGTTTTTAGGTCATTATTCCGAGGAGGACATCACGTATTAGTAGTTTTATGGTGTGTACTCAAAAAACTCAACACTTGGAGAGAACATATCACGAGAGAGTCTCTGAGAACACTTTGGGCTTCAATTCATTATTCAAGCTTGTGATTCCCATTGATTTTGCATTTGTTTGATCTTTATTCAATTGTATAAGTGAACATAAATTACCGTCCTACATGCTATACACTAGTCTAGAATTAGGTTATCTGGTGACACTGAGTTGGGGAATCATGGGGAACACAATACGTAGTTTCTCTCATGATAGTTAGTTTAGTTTACTATCTTATTGATTATTGCAAACCTCGCCCCTCCCCTCCTCCCCTCCCCAAGAAATTGAGTCTGTTAACTACATAAATTGTATATTGGTGAATTTTAACTTGAGTCTACATATTCCCTGTGGGTTGAACCTAATCTTAGTTAGGTTCTATTTCTTGACAGCGACCGTTTTATCCTCTAAAAGGAGGTATAACTTGGGTGACATCAGGATTTTGGTGTCGTTCCTAAGTAATACGACTAGACATGGGTAGATTTACTAGTAATTCGAGGTTAATCCTTAGTCTCCTTTATTTTACTTTTGTTTTTGTTTCTGTTTGTTTGCAGGGTCGAGTAGTGTACGTCAAACACTTGGAGTCAAGGCAGGCCCTTAACTCCCTTTGATCTAGAGATACATAGAACTATAAGAAGAATGGCCCTAGAGAACACCATCAATGCAGCTAATGCAGCTTCAAACTAGACTAATAATGATGATGATAGGAATAAGAACCCACCTCCTTTGGATGACATTCCACAGCCTCGAAAGTTCAATGCCAATGCTTACCAGTGGAATCAACACAAGTTGAAGAACATGGCTATGGATGTGACTGGAGCTATTATGTTGCCACCATAATTGGCCAACGCAAAGTTCACAGTCTTTACTCGGTTACTTCAGATGCTGCAAAACCATAGGGTATTTGTGGGCTTACCATCAGAGGATCCACATAGGCACTTGCATAATGTGGCATTTGTTCATAAGAGTGTAATGGGGACACAAAATTTGTTTATGGATGCTATGGGACTTCATGTCTTCCCATTGTCTCATATGGTCAATGCTGCATTATGGCTATCTAAGCTCCCACAGAGTTCAATCACTGGCTGGGCAGATTTGCAGAAGTCTATTTTGGAGAGGTACTACCCTACATCAAAGAAGCTCAAGTTGAAGGACCAGATCAATAACCTTGAGCAACTTCCTAGTGATTCGATTAGTACTACATGGGAGTTGCTTACTAAATATCCAAGGAGTGTCCCTGACCATAAGATAGTTGATGATGCCTTGGTGGAGATCTTCTACTATGCCCTTGATGAGAACAATATGACTTGGCTAACACTATCACGGAGGGAATATTTCTAGATCATCCATTTACAAGGATTGCGAATATATGAAACGAGTGGTCAAGATGAATTATGCATGGGGGCAACAGGATAAAGTTTCCATGAAGAGTTTATGTTTTGTCAATGTGGGTTCAGAGCAAGACAAAATTAATGAAGAAATTATGTAGCAACTTATTTAGCTTCGCACAAGTATTGATATGGTAATCAAGCAGAACTAAGAGAGAGTCAATGTAGTGCTTCACCAATCTCCATGTGCACCCACGTATAAGGAGTCATACTATGATAAGGATTCATGTTTTTTAAATGATCAGATGAGGGGAGAGGGGGATGGTTTCGGACCAATAACTAAGGGCCTAATCAGGACTACTGGTGACAATGTCAAGAAACCCAAGGTTGAAAATATGGTAGAGATAGAGCATTTGGAGACAATAATGGAGGTTCCTATTAATGAAATAGGGGTCCATATGAAAATTGGTGTCACAAAGAAAGTTTCAGAAATGGTCCTTATGTGCTATGACACAACCACGATGTAGGTATGATAATTCTATAATTGAGGAGATGTTTGACCACTTGTTGAAGAAGGATGAGACACAGGATGAGACTCTAAAGGGCATGAAATCATATATTTCAAGCATAAATAAGAAAATAAAGTCTCATTCTATGGATATTAAACAGCTTGAATAACAATTTGGTCAAGTGATAACTTAGTTGAATTAGCATCAAAGAGGCATATTTCCTAGCAACATAGTGTAGCTACGGATGCAGATAGTGTATGGTGGTTAGTACTAGGGGTGGCAAGAGTCCTATTGATTCTCCTATGCAGGTTGATAAGGAAGATGTTTATGAGGAAATAGTTGCATCTAAGGATGCGGATATAGGAGATGGTCGTGGCAAGGATAGGGTGAGTGAAGCAGCTGAAGCTCCACTAAAATTAAACTCGTCCATTGGCCTTCTCTTTCTTTCTATAAAAGATTAAAAAAGAGGTAGTAGGAAGGCAAGTTCAAGAACTTTCTTTCCATGCTTAAGCAACTATATATCAACATCTCTCTCATTAGGCTTTGGAGAAGATGCCGGGATATACGAAGTGTATGAAGGACTTGGTCACTAAAAAGCACATTGTAAGCCAGAAGCTTTCTCATGAGCTTTAAAATTGTAGTTCTATCACTACCAAGTTAGAAATGACCCCAAACAGTGCCCAAAATTGTGCATCGAAAATGCCCAAAATTTTACATTTCATGTATCTGAAACGCCATGTGCAATTTTAAAAATTTCACTTCATATTCTTATTTAGGGTGTCAACATTAGGGTAAAGAGGGTCTAACCTCGATTTCAAAGCAAAGGAATAGCAATTATGATTTTTGAATAATAAATTCTATTATACAATCCACGCCCCTAGCACGATGCACCAAGGTTGCGCAGATGAAGAGAAGTTGTCTCTGCATTTTCTCCGTGACATAGAGAGGTGTATTTTATGTCCAGTGATTTTCTGTGCGGTCCAAGATTTTTAAGTCTTGGGTCTAAGTGTTCCCAAACGTATTTTTAAGCACACTTAGTCATTTTGACCCTCATATCCTCCTAAACATTTTCCAATACTCACTCCAATATTTAGCCATATTTTTCACTCCTAAATTCAATTCTCAAAACCCTCATTCGGAACAAAGGATTTCCTCCAAGTCTCCATTTTCAATCTTCATCAAGAACTTCTCCAAAGCTAAGGTATGTGGGTTTCAACCATTGGGTCCTTTCACCCATGGTGCCGTAATCTCCTATTTACTCAAATTGCATGATTTAAAGTTGATTTTATAAATGAATTTACTAGTATGAGCATGTCTATGAACTATGTTAAAGTTATGTAAAGTTGTGACTATTTTGCTATGCTTTGAGCTATGTATCTTGAATCTATTATAAGATTTGATGAAGGGTTTTGATGTATCTTACTTGAGTGTGTTGCAAGGTATTGATTAATGGTTTTAAAAGGGTTTTTCCTGTATAATTTTATCTCCAAATTACATGGTCTTATACCCCCATTACACACTTGACAAGTGTTTGATAAAATGTCTGGATGTAGTTTCTGGAGGAGTTGAAGGTCCGAAGAATGAGGTATTATATGATTGACTATATGATGATTAAATGAGCTTATGTATATGATATACTCTTTGTAAAGTGTTGTATTAGACCATGCCTAATTTTGGTAACCTAGTTGAGCAGTTTATGTCTCTACCACTAGGTTGATAGGCTTTATAATCACTAACCTTGATGAGGGGTTCATACCTTAAAAATTAGGGTGATGGGTGCTATCATCACTATCCTTGATAATGGGTTTGTACGTCACACACTAGGGTGATGGGTGCTATCATCACTAACTTTGATGAGGGGTTGTACTTCACACACTAGGGTGATGGGTGCTATCATCACTACACTTGATGGGCATTTTTTACCTCACATATTAGAGTGATGGGTGCTATCATCACCAACCTACCAAGGTATTTGTACTTTGGAAATCTAGCTTAGTCTCTTTTACACATATGATATTCTATATGAACATGAGTTACTTATGCATGTTGTACATATGCATTGATCCTATATGTCATGTTTTTATCTTATGCCTATTGCCTATTGTTATGCATTTTGATTATGATACTTAATTCTTGTTGCATTGCATCGTAGATACTTAGTACATTCAGACATACTAATGCATACTCTTGCCTACATGATATCACCATGTAGGAACTGTTCCTAAGTTGCTCAACCTCCTCCTCTAGGTTGCTAGATCGGTGTTACTTAAAGCTAGTTGATGATTCCTTAAATTCGCGTACCTTAGTCTATTTTGCTCTTATTTTGTATTAAGACATTCTTCTTATGATCTATTTTGACTATGAGGGTTAGCCCAGTTCCTTTGTCTTGGACCCCCCTCTTATCTATGTATTAGAGGTGTTTGTTGGACATGCTATATTTCTATGATATAAGCTTCACTCGTGTCTCATTTATGATGTTATGCAAGCTTTCCCCTTAGTCCTATTGCCCATATTTTCACCTTTTTCGTCTTTTATATACTTTCACAACCAATGATATGTAATGATAAGTTAATAGGCTTGTTTGGGAACCCTTTGGGTTCCCTATTTGCCGTGTCACATCTCGGCCTTAGGCTTAGGTCATGATAAACTTTGTATCAGAGCACTAGTTTGATAGATCCTCGGAGTCCAGCATATTGTGTCGATGATAGTCCTATTCATAGTTATGAAGTGCGCCATGACTATGAGTAGGACACTTTTAGATATTTTAGAAAAAGTTTTCCTTCTTCATGTTCTAGTCGTGCTATAGAGTTTTGGTAGTTTTTCCGCATAATGATTACTCTTTTCTAAGGTAGGTCATGCCAAACACTCGAGGAAGAAGTCCCTAACTCTCGAGGAGCAACCTGCCAATGGTGAGCGCTGGGATGCTGTCCCTATGCTTGCCCAAGTTTTGGCCAACTAAGTCAACCAAAGGGCCCAAGGCCCTCATGCTACTAGCCTAGGAGGTAGGGCAAGAGATGTCATGAGGATGAATCCTCTAGTGTTCTATGGGTCAAATGTGGATGAGGATCCACAAGAGTTCGTTTATGAGGTTTACAAGATGTTGAATATCATGGGTGTTGGGCCAAATGTGAAGGCAGGGTTGGTAGCCTACCAACTCAAAGGGGTGGCGCGAATATGGTATGATCAATGGAAGGGGTAGAAGGGTAATGGTTATATGGTGCTTTAGGAGTAGTTCAAATTGGCTTTCTTTAATCAGTTCTTCCCTCTTGAGCTTAGAGAAGTCAAGTCTGTGGAATTCATGAATTTGAAGCAAGGTGCGATGAGTGTGAAGGAGTATACCATCAAGTTTAATCAACTTTCAAAGTATGCTCTTCATTTGGTGTCCGATCAAAGGTTTACAAAGAATAAATTTGTGATGGGGTTCTTCGACTTGGTGAGTGAAGAATGTTGGTCTGTATTGCTAATTAGTGACATGGACTTATCTTGGTCGATGACATATATGAGCAAATGAAGGAAGAAAAAATGAGGAAGAGAAGATGGAATGAGGCCAAGAGGGCCTATGTTGAGGGTAAGTTTCATAGGGTACTATATTTCACCAAGGCTAATGTCCTTCTCATGCTACTAATAGGAGGTTTGTTAATGATTTCCCTAGGCCTCAAGGTGTTGGTGGTGCGGCTCCAATGGGTGTGTGTCCTAAATGTGGAGGGGGTTATAGGGGCCCATGTTTCAATGATTCTAATACATACTTTGAATATGGGGAACATGGTCACAAGAAGGTGATTGTCCAAGAAATCATAGTAAGGGCCGGGATGCAAATGTTGTCCCATTGGGTAGAGGTGGTCCTCAAGGTGGTTCCTCAAGGTACAATCAATTTTATGCTCTACATGGGAGGCAAGGGGTTGGTGAGTTCCCTAACGTTGTTAAGGGTATGTTGAAAATCTGTGATCTTGATGTATATGCTTTGATTTTCTAGGTGCTATCCTCTCCTTAGTTACCCATTTTGTTGCTAAAATGTTCCATGGTGACCCCGAGTTAGTGCATGAGTTATTTGAAGTGTCTACTCCTATTGGTACATCTATTGTTGCTATGAAGCTGTATCAAAATTGTCCATTTTACATTTTGCATAAATTATTTCCTTGTGATCTTATTGAATTAGACATGGCTGATTTTGATGTCATTTTTAGGATGGATTGGTTGCATGCATACTGTGCTTTTTATTGTAGAACCTATAAGGTCAAGTTTCAATTCCATAATGAACCTGTCCTTGAGTGGGAGAATCAAGATGTAGTGGTCAAGGGCAGATTCATTTTATACATTAAAGCCCATAAGTTGATCTCTAAATGGTGTTTGTATGATCTTGTGAGGGTAAAAGATATGGAGTCCAAAGTCCGTTCTATAGAGTCAGTTCTGGTTGTAAATGAGCTCCTTGATGTCTTCCCAAATTACCTTCTTGGTGTCCCTCCCAAAAGGGAGATAGATTTTGGCATACATCTCCTTCCCAATACTCAACCTATTTCTATTCCCCCTTACTTTATGGCATTGATAGAGTTGAAGGAGTTAAAAGAATAATTGAAAGATTTGTTAGAGAAGGGATTTATTAGGCCTAGCTAATCATCCTAAGGTACACCAGTGTCATTTGTAAAAAAGAAGGATGGGTTCCTTAGAATGTGTATCCTCTTCCAAAGATTAATGAATTGTTTGACCAATTTTAAGGGGCTAGCATATTCTGTAAAATTAATCTTTGGTCCGATTATCATCAAGTGAGGGTGAGAGAGTTTTATATTCCCAAGATGACTTTTTAGACTAAATATTTTAATTATGAGTTTGTTATGATGTCTTTTGGGTTGGCCAATGCATCGGCCATGTTAATGGACCTAATAAATAGGGTCTTCAAACTTTACCTCGATTCCTTTGTTGTGGTCTTCATTGATGATATTTTGACATATTAGGGAGGAGTATATAGGGCACTTGAGGGTTGTGTTGCAATGGTTGAGGGAGGAGAAATTGTATGCCAAATATGACAAGTGTGAATTTCAGTTGAAGGAGGTTACATTCTTTGGTCTTGTGGTGTCGAGAGATGGTATAAAAGTTGATCCTAAGGAGACCGATGTGAGTATAAATTGGCCTAGACTATTGACCCCATTAAATATTAGGAGCTTCTTGGGCCTAGCGGGATATTATAGACGGTTTGTGAATGGGTTCTCACCCATTGCTTCCCTTATGACAAAATTGACTTAAAAGAAGGTTAAGTTTTTGTGGACATATGAGTGTGAGAGGAGCTTCTAAACATTGAAAGATAAACTTATGTCCACTCCTATATTGTCACTACCGGATGGGCTGTAGGGATTTGTGGTGTATTGTGATGCTTCTAGGGTTTGTCTTGGTTGTGTGTTGATGCAAAATGGTAAGGTCATAGCTTATACTTCTAGGCAACTCAAAATGCATGAAAAGAACTACCTTACCCGTGATCTTGAATTGGCTACTATGGTATTTGCATTAAATATTTGATGTCATTACTTGTATGGGGTGCATGTGGATGTGTTCACCAATCATAAGAGCCTCCAATATGTCTTCACTCAAAAGGATTTCAATATGAGTCAAAGAAGATGGTCAGAACTTCTCAAAGACTATGATATAAGTGTGTACTATCATCCGAGTAAGAAAAATATAGTGGCAAATGCTTTAAGTAGGGTGTCTATAGGTAGCCTAGCCCATGTGTGTAGTGGTGATAAGGAAATGTCTTGGGAAGTGCATCAATTAGCTAGATTAGGGTTAGGTTGGAAGTGGTTGATGATGATAGTGTGGTTTTTGTTGATGGGTCTAAGTCTTCATTGGTTAATTAGGTGATACCAAAACAAGATCTTGACCCCTCCTTACTTTTAATTAAAGGTCGTGGTGAAAGAGGGCAAAGTAGAGGTTTTCTCCCAAGGGGGAGATCATGCCTTTAGGTACCAAGGTAGGTTATGTGTGACTTGTGTTGGTTATTTGAAGGAGAAAATCCTTTATGAGGCCCATAATTCTTCTTATTATATCCACCCTGGTTCCACCAAAATATATAGATTCTTGAGGGATGTGTATTGATGGGGAGGCATGAAGAGGGACATTGCCAAATTCATTTTCAATTGCCATAGTTGTTAACAAGTCAAAGCCAAACAACAAAGGCGGGATGGTCTAACTAAAGACAAAGAGATTCCCACTTTGAAGTGGAAGGTGATTAATATGGATTTTGTGGTTGGGTTTCCCAGGACTACAAAATGTTTTGATTCCATTTGGGTGGTGGTTCATAGGATGACAAAATTGGCTAACTTTCTATTGGTTAAGAGCACATATAGGCTGAAGAGTATACAAGGTTATACATCCATGAGTTACTGAGGTTGCATGGGGTTCCTTTGTCCATCATAATGGATCGGGTTCATAATTCACTTTAACACTTTTGGAGTTCTTTTCAAAAGGTTCTTGGTATAAGAGTTAAACTTAGTACAATCTTCCACCCTCAAATGGATGGCCAAGTCGAAAGGACAATTCAAATCCTTGAAGATATTCTTACGGCATGTGTATTGGAGTTGAGGGGTAGTTGGGATCATACCCTTCCTTTGATTGAGTTTGCATATAACAATAGTTATCATTCTATCATTGGTATGACTACTTTTGAGGTCCTCTACGGTAGGCAGTGTATATCACCAATTGCGTGGTTTAAGATTGAAGATATGGCCTTGTTGGGATTGGACCTGGTTATGGAGGCTCTTGAGAAGGTGAGGATGATTAGGGAAATGTTGAAAACATCCCAAACTCATCGAAAGTTCTATGTCGATGTGAGTAGAAGAGACCTTGAATTCAAAGTGGGCGATTGGGTTTATTTGAATATTTCTCCAATGAAAGGTGTCGTTCATTTTGGTAAAAAAGGAAAGTTGATTCTAAGATATATTGGTCCTTATGAGGTTATAAAGTGTGTTGGGAAGGTAGCTTATGAGTTGAAGTTGCCTACCGAAATAGATTTGGTTCATCTGGTATTCCATGTCTCTTTGTTGAGAAAATGTGATGGTGATCCTATGCTATTGTGCCTCTTAACACTGTGGGTGTTCTTAAGGATAATTTGATTTATGAGGAGGTTTAGATAGGTAAGTGAAGAGATTGAGGAACAAGGAGGTTGCATCCATTAAGGTCTTTTAGAAGAACTAATAAATCGAAAGAGCTACGTGGGCGGCTGAAACTGACATGGAAAAGAGGTATCCTTATCTCTACCACTCCACTCAAGCTTAAGGTACTCATTCTAAGTCCCTTATATGTTTCCAAGTTTTATGTTGCAGTCCCTATCTCATTCATATACATTTATGTTTAAGTTTGCACTTTTTGATGATTGTACAATTATGTTGGAATTTTGAAAATGGTGATTTAAATGTAATGTTGCATTCTTGTTGGGGCTGATTTATTCATGACTAATCTTGCCTTGTACAACTCCTTTACATTCGAGGACGAATGATTCCAAGGGGAAGATAAATGATCCCAAAAAGTGCTCGAAAAATGTGCCTTAGAAGTGCCTGAAATTGTAAATGTTTGTATATCTCAAAATCCACGAGCAATTTCAAAAATCCAACTTTATAATATTGTTTAGGGGGTCAAAATTAGGGGAAAAAGGATCTTATCCCCAATTTAATAGAAAAAAATGGCAATTATGATTTTCCAACTGACAAATTCCAGTGAGCAATCTATGCCCCTGGAGCGATGACGAGAAGTTGTCTCCGCATCCTCTCTACAATGCAGAGAGGTGTATTTTCTATGCAGTGATTTTCTTTGCAGTCCACGAATTTTAAATCTCGAGCCTAAGTGTTCCCAAAGGTGTTTTTACCCATACTTAGTCATTTTTCACCCCCATATCACCCCATATCATCAAAAACATTTTCTAATACCCACTCCAACACTTAGGCATTCTTTTCACTCCTAAATTCAATTCTAAAAACCCTTATCCGGATGTATGTTTTTCCTTCAAGATTCAAGCCTCTATTTTTAATCTTCATCAAGAATTTCTACAATACTAAGGTATGTGGGTTTCAACCATTGGGTCCTTCCACCCATGGTGCCCTATTATCCTATTTACTTAAATTGCATGATTTAAAGTTGATTTCACAAATGGGTTTATCAGTATGAGCATGTCTATGAACTATTTTAAAGCTATGTAAATGTAACACCCCACACCTTACGATATTGGTAATATGCAAATGAAACATGACATGGTTTGGTCAAAGTAGCAGTAATTTTAAAAAGTGCTTGAATCTCGTGTTAATGGGCTATATGTGCATCTAACACTTAAGAGGGTCGATAGTATACATGTTTTGTCTAAAATTGAGGAGATTATCGATTTACATGAACTGAGAGAATTGAGGTGCTTGTAGGACTTAACAAGCTAGCAGGTGAGTCACCTACTTGCTTAGCTTAAATTTGCTAGCTAAACGGAGACGAGGCTCTACTTCGAATTTGTCCAAGTCCAATTATGAATAAAATCGGTGCCAAGGGTATGACTTTAGCCAACATTTTAGCATCCTAAATGTACTATATTTTTATCTCAAGAAGTATATTAAAAAGGGACCACAGACATCATAACACACCTAACAATTTAAGCCCAAACTAAGTGAAGGGAAAGTTGAAAAATAGGCAGCCCAAGCCCATCAACTTGGACACCCATTTAGGCCCAAGTGTAAGGTCCAAGCTAGTGGATAAGCAGCTTATTAATATCAAGTATTTGGTTTTCAAAATTTCAAGAGTAAGTCGGCCAAAGACCCCCTTATAAAGGGCTCAAAACATCCCACTTAAACCATTTCAACTTAGACAAAAACAATTTGCATTCTTGGTTGTTCCTTGCTCTCTCTCAAGGTGTGAAAAACAAGCTCTTATAACCTTACAAGGATTCATAAAAAACCTCTATACCATGATCTTAAAGGTAAGTAAATCTACTTATACACCTATTATGGTTTGTTTATCAAAACCAAAGAAAGAAGTTAATCACACATATGCTGGAAATTCTAGACAGCTTGTATGCTAAGGATTCTTGCGCAATTTTCCTGTTAATTAAATGGTTTTCCTCTTATTGTTTGGATCTATTATGAAGTACTACTTATGTACTTAACAAATTTTGGTCTTACAGTAATGTACCAAAGCTGATTATCCACTTCTACAGTACACAAAAGTGAGTCCTTATATGATATCACAATTGTGTGCATATTATTAACTTGTGGGCTGTTGGATATAAGGCTATTGCCTCACTACTTAATGAATGATTTGATACTGTTATAAGACTGGTTCAATGATGTTTTCATGTTTAAATGTTGCTAGAATAGTTTGGTTAGAGTTGGAATAGGTTTAGAATTGTCGACGTCGAAATGTAGCGACGGAAGGTAACGTTATGCTGTCCATTTTTAGGTTGTGTAGAATTGTTATCAGTTGTGCTTAGTGGGCTGTTGTTAGACTGTTATGGCACTAAACTAGGCTGTACATGATGTGAACATCCTAATGTGTATTGTAAAATTTGATTAGGGGCGGAAACGTTGAAGGAATATGCTCGGGTTTATAAATACCCGCTTGCTGCCCGTGTGTTATTTTTTTATGTGATTGGGTAGCCAAAACGTATCTATTGGCTGCTAATGCTAGTTTTATCACCGACTGCATAGATCCCTCCTTGGCACATAAAGGCATTTACTAACTCCGACACAACTATTAACTGTGTCTCCACTCTTGACAT
>JAOTQJ010111325.1:63100-75606 GCA_025642045.1 Solanum sejunctum | reverse complement strand
GCATAGATCCCTCCTTGGCACATAAAGGCATTTACTAACTCCGACACAACTATTAACTGTGTCTCCACTCTTGACATGTTCATATTCTCCAATACATAATCACCCTCAAATCTGTATACATGCTTGTACACCAAGTTACATGGGTTCTGTTTACTAAACAAAGTTTATGAGTTGTTCCATTTCATACGTATTTCATTATTTATGTAACATACTCTTTTTCATTGTCATATTATCTTGTACAATTACCTACATGTCACATGCTACATATACAGTCCTATAGCTCCAATATTGTGACCACCAGAAGAACCATCTCAAAGGTAATTGAATGGTAATATATATTGGTTATTAATGGGTAGTAGCCCGAGGGGTAGAAGAATCACCTAGCCAGGGACGATCCTATCATGGGTGGTAGCCTAAGGGATTAAGGAAAAGCCTAGCCAGGGACGATCCTGATACATTTTACCACTGATCAGTTGGTTATTTGTATTACAGATATGCACAGATTATACAGTAAAGGTAAACTAATATAAAGAACATAAAGTACATGATTCCAAAGTGTAACCAAATGTGGTCTCTAATCTATCACCAATGTATGATATCATTTGAGATATTAATTCATACACACAATATATCCTTCCTTACATATTCTGTACATTATTTTGTATTGATGTCCCTTATGGAGGACCTATTTTTCATGCTGTAGGTACATGTGCTAGTAAATATCCCCAGTAGGAGTACAGGATATCTAGCTGCCGTTATCAAGTTCCAGGTTGCTTCGGAGATTTGCATATCTAGAGTTTATATGTTTCTATTATACAATTAGTCGAGGCGGGGTCTTTCTCGACCCTTGTCAAATGTTTTTATTTATCTAGAAGCTTTGTAGACTATGTAAATTAAAGTATGATCATACCTAGTACTAAAAACATCGTGGCCCTAACAGGTTAGTCATATGCATTTTCTTTTGACTTGTTATTACTATTTATTTTGTTAAAGGGCATGCCAAACATAGAAACCCACCATAATTTGTATAGAAAGTGTGCAGATACAGGTTAGTTCTCTCGAGCCTTATTAGCAACGGGTGCCAATCCATCCTAATAGGACTTCAGGGTGTGACTACAGTAGTATCAGAACGGATCATCTTAGGGAGTCTACAAAGAGTTGTGTATGTAGAGTCTTGTTTATTGATGTGTTGTACACCACATTTATAAGAAGGAGGCTACGTGGCATTTAGGAGTTGTTATTTTCTTTCCATTCTTTAGATCATGCCATAAAGTCCAGTGTAATAGGTGCATTATGTCTAATTCCTAAATTGTTTTGTACAACAAGTAATTCGAGAAACCAGGAAAAACAAAGGTAAAGGGAAGGGAGTGTAGGTGGTGGTTGGTTTACCCAGCCAGGTGAGGCAACGCGATAAGGGTCGAGAGGAGTCTTTATCACAAACATCTCCAACTCTTCCAACTCCTGATGAATTAGGAAGTAGTGTAGTTCCTGGTCAAGGTCAAAGGCAGGAAGGTCCAGTTATGGGTACAGATGGTGCAAATAGGGCAGCTAGCACGAGAATACGTGACATCCTTAATTAGACCCTCCAACCTTCACTGGGTCTAATCCTAACGAATACCCCTAGGACTTTATTGATCATATTTAGTGTACTTTAGATGTTATACATGTCATTGGTATAGAAGCAATTGAGTTAGCGATATATAAGCTTAAGGGTGTGGCTATAATGTGGTACAAAGCTTGAAAGCAATCCAAAGGTATAGATGTACCCCTAAACACTTGGAAGGGGTTCAAAGGAGCCTTTCTTGACTATTACTTACCAATAGAGATTCGAGAGACCCGTGCAGATCAGTTCCGGAACCTTTACTACGGGAATATGAGTGTGAGGGAGTATAGCCTCGAATTTAATTTGTTGTCCAGGTATGATCCTAATGTAGTTGCTACTATGGTAGATAAAGTTCATCGATATATGGATAGATTGGATACATATCTAGTCAAAGACTGTACCATTTCCTCCTTGAATAAAGACATGGACATAGCAAGAATACAAGCTTTTACACAGAAAATAAAGAATCAGAGGTAGACAAGAAGGACATAAGAGCGTGAAAAAGGGAAGGCCAAAAGGGCTAGATCTACAGGCCAATTTACACCTTCCCAAAGTGAGTTTAGGCCCCAGGTTCCTAATAGACCACCTAAGCCATCATCCTCCTACTCTGTAGACAGTGCTCCACCACAACTTCAGGGGTTTAGAAGGAATCAATTTGGTCCAAGAAGTGAATTGCAAGGTGCCCGAACAACTGGATATTCAGCAGGCCAACAAATGACTCCTAGGCAGCCTTGTATATATTGTGGAAGAAATTATCCGGGTATATGTTATGTTTGGACAGAAGTTTATTATTAGTGTGGCGCGCTAGGGCATATGATAAAAGATTGACCGAGGAGATATTTGGGGGATATAACATAATCTATTGGATTAGCTATTGCATTATCATTATCAGTTCCTCTATCTATTAGGGGTCAACAAGCCACTATGGATCATGGCAGAGATATTAGAGGGACAACTAGCTCTAGCGAGGTCCAGAATCGCACTTATGCTATGGGGAGTCGGTAAAATTTGAAAGCTTCACCTGATGTGGTCACAGGTACATTGTCCATCTTTTCACATAATGTATATGCATTAGTTGACCCTGGTTATACACTATCATACATCACTCTACTAGTTGCTGGGAAGCTTAAGAGAGAACCCAAATTATTTAGCAAACCATTTGAAGTGTCTATACCAACCGGTGAATTTATTATGTCTAGGAGGGTTTATTATGACTGTGTAGTAACTATTTTAACCGTGACACATTGGCTGATCTAATTGAGCTAGAAATGGTAGAATTTGATGTTATAATTAGTATGGATTGGTTAACTTCTTGTTATACCACCGTGGACTGCCAAATAAAGAGAGTGTACTTCCACTTTCCAAACGAGGCAGTTCTTGAATGGGAAGGCAATGTTGGGGCACCAAAGGGGATGTTTATCTCTTACTTTAAGGCTAAGAAGATGACATCTAAGGGGTATATATGTCATTTAATTAGAGTAAGGGACATGGAGGCAGAATCACTGACTCTTCAGTCAGTTCTAGTAGTGAATGAATTTGTTGATGTGTTTCCTGAAAAACTCCTAGGCTTACCTCCAAAATGGGATATAGATTTTTCTATTGACTTACTTCCAAGCACTCAACCAATTTCTATCCCTCCATATAGAATGGCCTCGCCGGAATTGTGTGAGTTAAAAGAGCAGTTAAAAGACTTATTGGAAAAGGGATTTATAAGACCTAGTGTGTCCCTTTGGGGTGCACCAGTGCTAGTTGTACATAAAAAGGATGGCACCTTGAGAATGTGTATCGACTATCAATAACTGAATAGGGTGACAATTAACAATCAATACCCCCTCCCCAGGATTGATGATTTATTTGATCAATTACAAGGTGCCAAATGCTTTACACAAATTGATTTGAGATCGGGTTATCACCAAGTGAGGGTGAAGGTGCAAGATATACCCAAGACAGCGTTCAAAGCACGCTATGGTCACTTTGAATTTCTTGTTATGTCATTTGGGCTAATGAATACTCTAGCTATTTTTATGCATCTAATGAACAGGGTATTTAAGTCATTCTTGGATGTGTTGGTGATAGTGTTATATATGATATGTTGGTATATTTAAGATCAGAAGAGTATCATGTGGATCACTTACGACAGGTGTTACAGATTCTTCGTGATTGACAGTTGTATGCCAAGTTTTCCAAATGTGAATTTTGGCTAAAGTAAGGGGCATTCATGGGTTAAATTGTGTCTGATGAGGGAATAAATGTTGATTTACAAAAGTAGAAGGTGTGAAAAATTGGCCAAGACCAACAACACCTATGGAAGATCGGAGCTTCCTAGGTTTGGCAGGTTATTATAGGAGGTTTGTTGAAGGTTTTTCTTCTATTTTTGCACCTCTAACAAAGCTAACACATAAGGTAACCAAGTTCAAATAGAATGCTGCATGCGAAATGAGCTTCTAGGAACTGAAAAATAAGCTAACATTTACACTGGTGCTTGTACTCCCAGAAGGCACAGAGGGGTAGGCAATGTATTGCAATGCTTCAGCAGTTGGCTTAGGGTATGTACTGACACAACGTGGTAAGGTAATTGGTTATGCATCTAGGCAACTACGACCACATGAGAAAAACTAACCAACTCATGATCTCGATCTAGCAACAGTGGTATTTGCTTTGAAAATATTGCGCCACTATTTGTGTGGTGTTCATTTTGACATATATACTAATTATAAGAGTCTACAGTACATCTTTAAGCAGAAAGACCTGAACCTAAGACAACAAAGATGGCTAGAGCTAATAAATGAACACGACATTGATATACTATACCATACGGGGACGACAAAATGGTAGTTGATGCTCTGAGTCGTAAAGCAACAATGAATACTAGTGATCCAGCTATGATAAGTTAAGGAATGGCTAAGTATCTACTTCAGTTAGCTAGTTTAGGAGTTTGCCTTCTTGAGACTCCAAAGGAAGGGGTTATTGTACATAATATTATGGGGTCTTCATTGGTACTGGAGGTGAAAGAAAAGTAGTTTGAGGATCCTGTTCTATGATGGATTAATGGAATACATTACTGTTAGAATAGATTATGTGTGCGAATTGATTAAGAAAGAAGATAATGTAAGAAGCTAATAATTCCCGATATTCCATATATACAGGATCAACTAAGATGTACCATGACTTGTAGCGGATGTTTTGGTGGGGAGGCATGAAAAAGGACCTTGTAGAATTTGTGGCTTAATGTCCAAATTGCCAACCAGTGAAAGTAGAACACCAAAAACCAGGAGGCTATATGTAGTGTATCGAACTTCTAACCTGGAAGTGGTAAATGATCAATATGGATTTTGTTACAGTTTGACTCGTTCATTTCAAAAGTTTGACTCCATATGGGCAATAGTTGATAGACTTACAAAGTCAGGACACTTCTTGCCAGTTAGGAGTGATTATACAGCTGTAGAGTGTGCAAAGCTATACCTAAAAGAGATAGTTAGACTACACGGGGTCCCAATCTCCATTATATTTGACCAAGGAGTTCAATTCACTGCAAAATTTAAAAGTCCTTCCAAAGGAGTTTAGGGACACAAGTGAATTTGAGTATAGCTTTCCACCCTCAAACAAAAGGTCAAATACAACGCACCATTCAGACACTTGAAGATGTGTTGCGAGCTTATGCATTAGACTTTAAAATTAGTTAGGTGGACCATTTACTACATATTGAGTTTGCCTATAATAATAGTTATCACGCGAGCATCAAAATGGCACCTTAGGAAGCTTTATATGGGAGAAAATATAGATCACCAATTGGATGGTTTGAAGTGGATGAAACTACCTTTCTTGGTCCAAATCTAGTATAACAAGCCATGGAAAAAGTTAAAGTGAGACAACAACAGCTAAAAATAGCCCAGAGTTATCACAAATCGTATGCAGATGCTAGGAGGAGATGACTAGAATTCTCAGTAGGGGATTGCATATTTTTAAAGGTGTCTCCAACAAAAGGGGTTATGAGATTTAGTAAGAAAGGAAAAGTGAGCTCACGTTACATAGGGCCATATAAAATTATTAAGAGGTTCGGGCAGGTTACTTATGAACTGGAGCTACCCTAACAGCTTTCCATGGTTCATTCAGTTTTTCATCTCTCAATGGTTTGATAATGCATAGGTGACCAATCTCGTATAACTCCTATTGAGGATGTGCAGGTTATAGAAGATCTCACCTATGAAGAGGTACCTGTTGCCATTCTATATCATCAGGTTAAGAAGCTAAGGAATAAAGAAATAGCTTCAGTAAAAGTACTTTGAAAAACCACACAAGCCGAAGAAATAACATGGGAGGCTGACGATATGATGAAATCACAAAGCACTTACTTATTTGAAGCTAAAGAGGAAGTCCAACATACAGAATTCGGACAGTAATAGGTATGTGTGATGGAATACATAATATGCTGTCAAATGTTTGTATAAGTAAATGTTTAAACTTGGTTAAGCTATCCAATTGTGCTAACATTCAAGGACAAATATTCCAAAGGGGGGAGGATGTAACACCCCACACCTTACAGTATTTGTAATATGCAAATGAAACATGACATGGTTTGGTTAAAGTAGCGCTAATTTTTAAAAGTACTTAAATCTTATGTTGATGGGCTATATGTATGTCTAATGCATAAGAGGGTCTAGTGTATACATGTTTTATGTCAAATTTAGGAGATTACAACTTTAAATGAAGTGAGAGTATTGAGGTGCTCGTAGTACTTAACAAGCTAGCAGGTGAGTTACCTACTTGCTTAGCTTAAATTTGCTAGCTAAATGGAGACGAGGCTCTACATCGAATTTGTCCAAGCCCAATTATGAATAAAGTCCGTGCCAAGGCTGACTTTAGCCCATGTTTTAGCATCCTAAATGGACTATATTTTTAGCCCAAGAATTATATTAAAAAGGGCCCAAAGACATCATAACACACGTAACTATTTGGGGCCAAACTAAGTGAAGGAAAAGTTGGAAAATAGGCAGCCCAAGACCATCAACTTGGAGACCCATTTAGGCCCAAGTTTAAGCGCCAAGCTAGTGCATAAGTAGCGTATTAATATATGGTATCATTTGGTCAAAATTTCAAGAGTAAGACGGCCAAAGACCCCTTTATAAAGGGCTCAAAACAGCCCAATTAAACCATTTCAACTTAGACAAAAAAAATCTGCATTCTTAGTTGTTCCTTGCTCTCTCTCAAGGTGTGAAAAACAAGCTATCATAACCTTACAAGGATTATTAAAGAAACTCTAAAATTTGAGATTAAAGGTAAGTAAATCTACTTATGCACCTAGTATGGTTTGTTTATCAAAACCAAAGAAACAAGTTAATCACACATATGCTGGAAATTCTGGACAGCTTGTATGCGAAGGATTCTTGTGCAATATTCTTGTAAATTAAGATGTTTTTCTCTTATTGGTTGGCTTTATTATGAAGTAATACTTATGTATTTAGGAAGATTTCGTATTACAGTAATGTGACAAGGCTTATTAACCACCTTTACAGTCCACAAAAGTGAGTCCTTATATAATATCGCAATTGTGTGCTTAGTATGAACTTGTGGGCTATTAGATAGAAATATGTTGCCTCATATCCTTAATGAATGATTTGTTACTGTTCTGAGACTGTTTCAAGGCTGTTTGTCTATGTAAATGTTGCTAGAACAGTTTGGTTAGAGTTGGAATAGAGTTGGAATTGTCGATGTCAAAATGTAGCGAAGGAAGGTAACGTTATGCTGCCCATTTTTAGGTTGTGTAGAATTGTTATACGTTGTGCTTCATTGACTGTTCTAAGACTGTTATGGCACTAAAATATGATATACATGATCTGAACATGTTAATGTGTATTATAAAATTTGATTAGGGGCGGAAAGATTGAAGGAATACGCTCGGGTTTAGAAATACCCGCTTGTTGCCCGTGTGTTATTTTTTTATGTGATAGGGCACCCAAAATGTATCTATTGGCTTCTAATGCTAGTTTTATCACCTACTATGTTTTAAATAAGTATTTTGAGGAAGGGAAGGTTATCTTGAGGTAGTAACAAGGTCATACAACGAAGTATGTAAGGCTACTTGATTCCGTATTATTTGGCATGAAACATAGATCCCTCTTTGGCACATAAAGGTGTTTGCTAGTTCCAACACAATTATTAACCGTGTCTCCACTATTGACATGTTCATATGCTCCCATACATAGTCACCCTCAAATCTGCATACATGCTTGTATACCAAGTTACATGGGTTCTTGTTATGAAACCATATTGTTCCATTTCATATGTATTTAATTATTTGCGTAATATACTCTCTTTCATTAACATGTTATCTTGTATAATTACCTACATGTCACATGTTGAGTATACAATCCTACAGCTCCAATATTGTGATCACCATAAGAACTATCTCAAAGGTAATTGAAATGTAAAGTATATTATTTATTGATGGGTGGCAACCCGAGGGGTGGAAGAATCACCTAGCCAGGTATGACCCTATCATGGGTGGTAGCCTGATGAGTTAATGAAGAACCTAGCCAAGGACAATCATGATATTGTTTATTAATGAGTGGTAGCCCGAGGGGTGGAAGAATCACCTAGCCAGGGCCGATCCTATCACGGGTGGTAGCCCGAGGGGTTAAGGAAGAATCTAGCCAGGGACGATCCTGATAAAGTTAACCACTGATCAGTTGGTCATTTGTATTATAGTTGTATACAGATTATAATATAAAGGTAAAGTAATATAAAGAACATAAAGTACATAATTGCAAAGTGTAACCAAAGGTGGTCTCTAATCTTGTACCAGTGCGTGATCTCATTTGAGCAATTATTTCACATATAGTATATCCCGCCTTACATATTCAGTGCATTATCTTGTACTGACATCCCTTGTGGGGGACCTGCATTTTATGCTTCAGGTACAGGTGCTAGTAGAACTCCCCAGTAGAGCACATGATATCTAGCTATTGTTACCAAGCTCTAGGTTGCTTCGAAGCGTTGCATGTCTAGAGTTTATATATTTATATTATACAGTTAGTTGAGGCAGGGTCTGTCCTGACCCTTATCAGATATTTTTATTTATGTAGAGGCTTTGTAGACTACGTAAATTAAAGTGTGGTCATACCTTGTACTTAAAACACCGTGGCCCCAATGGCCTTGTCATATGCATTTCCTTTTGGCTTGTTATCACTATTTATTTTGTTAAAGGGCATGCCAAACATAAAAAACCACCATAATATATATAGAAAGCCCACAGATATAGGTTGGTTATCTTGAGCCTTATCGGCAACAGGTGACAGTCCGCCCTAACAGGACTTTGGGGCATGACAGTAAAGTTGTTACTATTTTGCTATGTCTTGAGCTATAAATCTTGGACGTATTGTAAGATTTGATGAGGTTTGTTGATATATATTGCTTCAGGGTGTTGCAAGGTGTTGATTGATGGTTTTAAAATGGGTTTTCTTGCATAATCCTATCTCATAATTGCATGGTCTTATACCTCTATTACACACCAGCCAAGTGTTTGATAGAATTTCTAGATGTGGTTTCTTGAGGAGTTTAAGGTCCAAGAATGGGATATGATATGATTCACTATACAATAATAAAATGAGCTTATGTATACAATATACTTTATGTAAAGTGTTGCATTAGACACGCCCTATCCGGGTAACCTAGTTGATGGGTTACTATCTCAACCACTAGGGTGATGGGTGCTATCATCACTAACCTTGATGAGGGCTTTGTACGTTACACACTAGGGTGATGGGTGCTATCATGACTAACCTTAAGAGGGGTTTGTACCTCACACACTATGGTGATGGGTGCTATCATCACCAACCTACCAAGGGGTTTGTACTTTGAAAATCTAGCTTGGTCTCTTTTACACACATGATATTCTATATTAGCATGAGCTGCTTGAGCATGTTTTACTTATGCATTGATCATACATTCCATGTTGTTATATTATGCCTATTGCCTATTATTATGCATCATGATTATGATGCTTATCTCTTATTGCATTGCATCCTACATACTTAGTATATTCTAACGTACTAACGTATACACATCACCATGTAGTAACCAGTGCCCAAGTGGATCATCTTCCTTCTCCACATTGCTAGATCGATGCTACTAAAAGCTAGTTGGTGAGTCCTCTACTTTGGGGACCTTAGTCTATGTTGCTCTTATTTTGTATTGAGACATTATTCTTATGCTCTATTTTGACTATGAGGGTGAGCCCGATTGCTTTGTCTTGGCCCCTACTCTTATTTATGAATTAGAGATGTTTATTGGACATGTTATATATCTATGATATGAGCTTGACTCTTGTCTCTTGTGTATGATATTATGCAAGATTTTCCCTTAGTCCTATTGCCCCATTCTTACCCTTTATGTCATTTATATGCTTCCGCAACCAATGACGTGTAATAATAGGTTAAGAGGCTTGTTCAAGGTTTCTTCAGGTTCCCCATTTGACAGGGCATTTCTAGACCCTAGGCTTGGGTCGTGAAAAAGTCCTTGGTTCAAAAGTGTGAAGATCTATGTGCTTTCTCTATACCTTTCACTATAGTAGATGTAGAGTTTACAAGGACACTGTGTGATTTAGGAGGCAATATCAATTTGATACCCCTTGAAGTCTATAAGAAGCTTGAATTTGGAGCCCCTATACTAACTAGCATGCAGTTTCTGATTGCGAATCAAACGCTGAAGAAGTCTTGGGGGATACTATATGATGTGTTGGTCAAAGAAGAACTTTGTGACTTTATGATTCTCGATTGTGAGGTCGACTTTGATGTCCCAATCATATTGGAAAGACCATTCCTAGACAGTGGATGAGCTCTAGTAGATATAGAAGCTGGTCAACATAGGTTTACATTGACTGATAAAAGTTGTCTTCGACATCTGTCAGTCCATGAAGCATCCAGATGATCTCAAGAGTAAAGTTTGGGAAACAAGTGATGTCTGAGTAACTAATTTATCTAAGTTGTACCACGAGAATAAATCAGGAGCTGCTTGGGAGGCAACCTAAGTTGGACCTTGGCATATTCTCCGTTATGTTTTTGTACAACTTGATTGAGGCAGAAAGCCTAAGTTGAGGGTGGCTACCAAAAATGGCCTCGGTTTGGAGGATAGATATTGTGCACTTTAACATAGGCAAAAAGCCTAAGTTGAGAGTAGCTGCTGATAGGGTAAAAGCACAAAAATAAGGGGTGAGTTAGGAAGGAGGAGGAAAAAAAGAAAATTATGTACCAGGTGCAAAAAAAATAAAAGATTCCCTAGATTAAGTTAAAAAGGAAAATAAAGTGTATAAACATGGAAAATTTTTTAAAAAAAAAGAGAAGAAAGCATCTAGAAAAGCTTGAATGAAGAAAAAGGGAGAATAAGGTGAAAATGACAGAGTTGGTGGAGCAAAAGTGTAGAAAAGCACAGTTTCAAGGAGGGCCTTTAGTCACTCTTTTTTCTAAAATATCATACCAAAGCCCCCTAGTCCTAAATGTTCTAAAGTGATCCTAATCTTGTTAGTTGAAGGTCTGAGTCATGAGTATAGGGCAAGCCTATGGTATTAGTCATTATGCATGAGTATCGTTTGTGAGAGTGAGTGTTTTAGCATTGTTCCAAGATTAAACATAAAATGATCATTGACTGTCAAATATGGAAATTCTTTCTGTTAAGGCACTTGCATTATATTGTTAGCATTTGACTTGTTCAGTGATTGTGGATTGTTATAATTAAACGACCAAAAAAAATGGACAAAAATATGCCTAGGAAGTGTCTGAAATTATAATTTTTATATATCTAAAAGTCTATTTGTTATATCAAAAATCTAACTTCATATTCTTGTTCAGGAGGCAAAATTGAGTGGGAAATGGGTCTAACCCAAATTTTAGATCAACCGTATCAAAATACGAAAATCGCAATAATGCGATTCAGGAGGGTCAACGTTAAAAGGGCATATCTCTTAGAAGATAAAGAACAAGATGTCCCACAACCTCACAAATTAAAAGCTCTATGAATTAGCTTTCCAACTCACATGTCTTCACCTCATTTCGAGTTCAGATAAAGAATTTATGCCCATTTTCATAGAACTCGTTTGTGTCGAAATGCAAATTCTAGTGAGTAATCCACGTCGTTGTGTTATTTTGGTCTTGTTATTGTTTTTTTTTCTTCAGTCCAAGACTCTTAAGTCTTGGAGCTAAGGGTTACCATACTTGAAAATGCCTATACTTAGCCTTATTTCACCCCCATATTAGCCTAAGCACTTCCTAATACTCACTCAAATACTTAGACATATTTTCACTCCCAAATTCAAATCTCAAACCCGCATCCCAAGCTAAGGTTTTCCTTCAAGGTTCTTTTTCATGCTTCAAGTCTCCATCTCAAAACATCTTCAAGGTTTCTTCAAAAGCTAAAGTATGTGAGTTTCTTTCATGGCTTCCTTTCACCCATTCCCAAGTCTCCTTTTACTCAAATTGCATGATTTAAAGTTGATTTACAAATGTGTCTTGCATATTATGAAATTCACTACACACTATGTTAAAGATCTGTAAAGTTGTAATTGTTTTTCTATATTTTGAGTTATAAATCTGGCATCTATTGTAAGATTTGATTGGGGGTTGATGTATATTGCTCAAGGGTGTTGCAAGGTTTTAATTTGATGGCTTTACAATGGATTTTCTTGTGTAATTTCATCTCTATATTTCATGGTTTTATACTAGCATTACACACTCGCCAAGTGTTTGATAAAATGTTTGGCTAAGGTTTCTTGAGGAATTGAAGGCCCAATGCATGTCTTATGAGTTGAATGGCTTATGATGGCTATATGATGACTTAATGATGATAGGGATGTCTATATGAGTTGTTTCATGGGAAGGTACCTATGGGGTTGCATGTAGATTGTTGCATTCTT
>JAOTQJ010111325.1:0-63000 GCA_025642045.1 Solanum sejunctum | reverse complement strand
TTCTTGGGAAAATGACGAGTTCTTTCTTGATAATTGAAATGTAATTGTCTGATGAGTTAGTTCTATGATTCATAAAGAAAATGCCATGCCGTAAAGTAGAGTAGTTAATGATTCCTACCAAAAATGCCACGCCGTAAGATATAAAGGCTAAAGGTTTCCACTGAAAATATCATATCATGAGGTGTGGACATTTTATTGAAATGGCCATGCCATAAGATAGAGTGAATCACATCTACTACCCAAAAGATGATATCGCAATGTAGGGGGCGTCTTATACTACCTACCAAAACACTATATCGTACAGTAGGGGTATTAATAACACTCTCCAAAAAGGTTATACCGTAAGGGGAGTAGGGGCCACTTGAAGATTGACACAAAGAGTTTTGTGTATGTTTACCATATTGAGTTTATATTCCTTGATTATGATTTACTAACTTGTTTTACCGTAAGCATTGTGCATGCATGTCATATTGACATTATACCTATCCTTTGCTTATGATTATGCATTTTGATTATGTTACCTATCCCGTGCTAGCTTTGTATCCCATATACTTAGTATATTCAAACGTACTTATGTATACTCTATGCCTATATGATGTCACCATGTAGGAACTAGAGCCCCACTTGAGCATCCTCCTCCATGGGGTTAGTATGACTCTGCTCAAGCTTGTTGGTGAGTCCTCCATTCCAGGGACGTTACTTATGATCTCTTGCTATAGAGTAAGAATTTCTTCTTTTGATTATGTTTAGACTATGAGGGTGAGCCCAATTGCTTTGTCTTGGCCCCCACTCTTATCTTTATGTAGTAGAGGTGTTGTTGGACATATAGTGTATCTACGTCATGAGCCTTGACTCTATTGACTTTTGTTCCTTTTGATATGAAAGAGGTTCCCTTAGTCCCAATTTCCCCTTGTTTATTCTTAACTTTTATTGTCATTTTAATGGCTTCTGCGTCTAAGGATGTGTAATGATATGCTATGTGGCTTGTTTGGGGTTTCTTCGGGTTCCCCATTTATCGGTCATGTCTAGGTCATAGTCTTGGGTCATGATAAAGTTAGCATTAAAGAACTAGGTTGTTAGATCCTCAAAGTCTAACACACAGCGTCAATTAGAGTCTTATTTATTATTGTGTTGTGCACCACAACTATGAGAGGAGGCTATGAGAGGTTTTATGAAATGTTTCCCTTCTTCATGGTCAGCATCATGCTATAAAGTTGAAGACATGTTATTTCCTACCAATTAATTGTTCTTTACTATGCTAGATCATGCCTAACATAAGAGGAAGAAGGGCTCGTGCTCTGAGGTGTAATCGACCGATTGGGAGCTTTGGGATGCTCTTACTTTGCTTGCATATGTTTTTGCTAACCAAACTAATAAAGGGACCCAAGTCCCTCATGCTCCTACACCAGCCTCTCAGGTGAGAGACTTCATGAGGATTAACCCACCGGAGTTCTATGGGTCAAAGGTGGATAAGGATCCACCAGAGTTTATCGATGAGATCTATAAGGTATTGGCCATCATAGGTATTATAATAGAAGATAAAGAAGAGTTGACGGCCTACCAACTCAAAGATGTAGCCCAAATATGGTACAATGAATGGAATGAGGAGAAAGGAATCTAAATATGGTGCTTTGGGAAGAGGTTAAGGTGGCTTTCATTAGTTAGTCCTTCGCTCTTGAGCTTAGTGAAGCTAAATTGATGGAATTTATGAATTTGAGACAATGATCAATGAGTGTGAGGGCTTATGCCCTCAAGTTCAACAAACACTCTAAGTATGCTCCTCACTTTGTTGCCGACCCAAGGGCTAGAATGAATAAGTTAGTAATGGGCATCTTCGACTTGGTGAGTGAAGAATGACAGTCTGCTGTGTTGATTAGAGATATGGATTTGTCCTGGTTGATGACCTTTGTCAAACAAATGGAGGGGGAGAAGTTGAGGAAAAGGAGGAGTAGTGAGGCCAAGAGGGCCCGATTGGATGGTGGCTCCCAATGTCTATAGTTCAATGATGACCCAAGAATTAGGGTTGTTAGGGTTAAGGTTCCAAAACTAAGGCCCCAAGGAGATAATGAAGTGACACATCCTAGATACCCAAATATGGAAGGATGCATGGTGGTACACATTAGAGGAACGCAGGTGCATGCTTTAGGAATGGTAAAATAGACCACAAAATCCCAAATTGCCCATATATTCAAAACAAGGGTAAATATGGTGATGTTGATCAAGGGGTGCTCCAAAACATAATCAGCTCTATGCTCTCCAAAGAAGGCAAGGAGAGATATGGTGCCCACTGATGCTACCGGTGAGTTAGAGATTATCCTTGATTTTTTGGTGTATGCTTTGATGTTCTGGGAGTCATTATTTCTTTCCATTATTCCTTGTTGCTAGTAAGATTTGGTTATGTGAGACTATTGATGCTAAAAGGGCTTATAAGGTTTGATCTATGTTCTTGTTGCATAACGTCATATCTTTTGATCTTTGTTGAATTTTATTTGATACATTGGAGATCTTGAAGTGGTGCGGTTACATGCATATCATGCTCTGATTAAGTGTAGGACCCGTAAGGTTGTAATAAGATGGTTGAGGATGGTCAATTTATTTGGTCAACTACATTAGGTTAGTCACTTCTCTAAGTTGATTTGAGGTTTTAGTTTTGTTCCCAAGTGGGGATAAGGGTAGGTGATATCCCTAAGTGTCCTCTCAGATTAGGAAGGAGCATTTTGAATATTGGTGGAGTTGTTGGGTGACTTATGCACAAGATATATTTATGGGTCTCATGAATAGGGTCCTAAAACCCTACCTTGATCTGTTTGTGGTGGTCTCTAGTGATGAGGTGTTGATTTGCTTAGAGCTTGTAAATCATTCGGGGGTAGTGTTGCAAGTCTTAAAGGATGAGAGGTTGTTTCTTAAACATGATAAGTGAGCAGTATGGGTAGCAAGAAGGTGGTTAGAATTATTTAAGGATTATGAAATAAGTGTGCATTATTTTTCCCCTGTAAGGCTAATGTTGCGGTCGGTGCTCTAAGTAGCCTAGCAAGTGGATAATGGTGGCAAGGAGGAGACTAGTGGGTTCCATCGGTAGGTTAGATTAGAAGTTAGGTTGAGGGAAGTTGATCATGGTGGTGTAGCATTCTTGATGGTTCCAAATCTTCTTGGGTTAAGAGGTATTGATTAGGTAATGCCTTGATTCTTACTTATTAGACTGGAAGTTTTGGGTCAGAGGATGATAGAGTGGAGGTTGTCTCCCAAGGGTGAGATGGTGGTTATGGTACCAAGTGGGTTAGGTTTATTTAAGTTTTACAATTGAGTTGAGGATTGTGAGTCCTTATAAAGTGTAGAGGAGGTTGGTACGGTTGCCTAAGTTTGGGAATTGCCTATGGTAGGGGTATGTTTTATCCGATTTCTTATGCTTCTAGGTTGCGGGGATATGTTGGTGACTCTAGCGCTATATAACTCTTTGAAATGGTAATTGAGGTTGAGGATAAGTTGGCGTAGAAGGAGGTCCCATTAGAGGGGTTGGATGGATGAGTGCAGAAGTTAATTGATGAGGATGTAGTGTTCGTCAAGGCCCTTTGGAAGAGTCATCTATCCGTATGTGTTTTTATGGAGCCGATCCGGGCATAGAGAAGGAATATCCATATTTCATTCATTCTATGCAAGATTACGATGACATGTGAAGTCCTTTTTATGATTCTAAGTCTTCTGTTTCAGCCTCCATGTCATTCATATGCATTCATGTTTAAGTTTGCAAGTTTATGATCATTTTAACCTTATATTGAGATTTTGAAAATGGTGTTTTAAATATAATGTTACATTCTTGTTGGGGCTGATCTATTCATGATCACTCTTTTCGTGTATGTTTCTTTGACATTCGGGGACGAATGTTCCCAAGGGGGAGATATTGAAATGACCCAAAAAGTGCCCAAAAATGTGCCTCAAAAGTGACCGAAATCACGATTTTTGTATATCTAAAAATTCATTCGTTATTTCAAAAATCCTACTTCATATTCTTGTTTGAGGGGGGGAGGGGTGGAGGGGTGGAAATTGAGTAGGAAATGAGTCTAACCTGAATTTTAGGGCAACCGTATGAAAATCCAAAAATTGCAAAAACGTGATATAGGAGGGTCAACTTTAAAGGGGCATATCTCTTAGCACACAAATAATTGGGTGGCCTACAACCTAACAATTTAAAGCTATTTGAATTAACTTCCTAATACAATTTGTTTCACCTCACTCCGAGTTCGAATAAAGAATTTATACCTATTTTTTTAGAACTCATTTGTGTAGAAATGCAAATTCTAGTAAGTAATCTGCATCGCTTTCGCGACGTGGACCAGTGTTATTTTGGTCCTTTGTTTTTTAAACTTTGGTCCAAGACTTTCAAGTCTTGGGACTAAGAGTTCTCACAGTTGAAAATATCTATACTTAGCCTTATTTCACCCTCATATCATCCTAAACACTCCTCAACGGGCACTCAAACAATTAGCCATATTTTTACTCCCAAATTCAAGTCTCAAATCCTCATCCCAAGCTAAGGTTTTCCTTCAAGATTCTTCTTCAAGCTTCAAGTCTTCATCTCCAAAATTCTTCATTATTTTTGAAAAAGCTAAAGTATGTGAGTTTTTTTAATGGGTTTCTTTCACCCATGCTACCCAAGCCTCCTATTTCTCAAATTGTATTTATAGTTGATTTACAAATGGGTCTTACATATTATGAAATTTACTGCACACTACGTTAAAGATATGTAAAGTTGTGACTATTTTTGCTGTATTTTGAGTTATAAATCTTGGATCTATTGTAAGATTTGATAGGGGGGTTTAATGTATATCACTTGAGGGTGTTGCAAGGTGTTGATTGATAGTTTTATAGTAGATTTTCTTGCATGATTTCATCTCTACATTTCATTGTTTTATATTAGCATTACACACATGCCAAGTTTAGATAAAATATCCGGGTAGGGTTTCTTGAAGAATTAAAGTCCCAATGCATGTCTTATGAGTTAATTGGTGTTATAATGATTATATGATGACTTCTTGATGATGATAGGGACGTCTATATGATTTGTTTCATGGGAAGGTACCTATAGGGTTGCATGTAGATTATAGAATTGTTATGTTTGTTGTTTTGTTGGGAAAATGAGGAGTTCTTTCTTGTTGATTGAAATATAATTGTTTGATGAGCTAGTTCTATGACTCCTACAAAAAAGGCCATGCCATAAGGTAGAGTAATTAATGATTCCTACAAAAATGGCCATGCTGTAAGGTAGAATGTTTAATGATTCCTACCAAAAAGATCATATCATAAGGTATGGACACCCTACGAAAAAGGTCATGCAATAAAGAAGAATAACTATTTGTGCCTACCAAAAAGATTATATCATAAGGTATGGACATCCCAAAGGCCATGCCATAAGGTAGAAAGATTAAAGCTTCCCACCGAAAAGATCATATAGTAAGGTATGAACATTCTATTGAAAAATTCATGTAATAAGATAGAATGAATCACATTTCCTACCCAAAAGATGATATAAAAAATTAGGGGATGTCTTATACTACCTACCAAAAATATTAAGTCATACGGTTGGGGTATTAATAACACTCTCCAAAAAGGTTATACCATAAGGTGAGTGGGGGCTATTTAGCCTATTTTATGAATGTTGGTATAAAGTGGTTTAGGTATGTTTCCCATATTGAGTTTATATTCCTTGATCACGATTTACTAACATATTTTACCTTAAGCATTCAACATGCATGTCATATTGACGTTATACCTATCCTTTGCTTATATTTATGTATTTCAATTATGTTGCCTATCCCTTGCTAGCATTGCATCCCACATACTTAATACATTAAATGTACTAATGCATACACTATGCCTACATAATATCACTATGTAAGAACTGGATCCCCACTTGAGCATCCTCCTCCACGTGGGTAGTACTACTCAGTTCAAGCTTATTGGTAAGTCCTCCATTCTAGGGACATTACTTATGGTCACTTGCTATGTATTAAGACTTTCTATCTTTTGATTATGTTTTGACTGTGAATGTGAGCACGGTTGCTTTGTCTTGGCCCCACTCCTATCTTTATGTAATAGAAGTGTTGGTGGACATATAGTGTATCTATGTTATAAGTTTTGACTCTATTGACTCTTGTTGCTTATGATATGAAAGATATTCCCTTAGTCCTATTTTCCCCTTATTTATGCTTATTTTTTATTGTCATTTTATTGGCTGTTGTGATCAAAGATGTGTAATGATATGTGATGAGGCTTCTTTGGGGTTCCTTCAGGTTCCCCAATCGCTGTTCATGTCTAGCCCTAGGCTTTGGTCATGATAGATAACCCCTTCCTTGTCATAGTTGTGTTGTCACATGCACCAGTGTGCTTTGGTTTGCTAAATAGCTATCTGATCCTGTTTTGAGAAGTTGGTGTGGGCATCTAAGTTTGACATGTATATAATATATGCCATTGAGTTGAGGTCTGTGTGTTACTGCATTGTCTATACAGATTGAGTCATCGCTTGAGGACAAGCAACAATTTTAAGTTGAGGGTGTTGATGTGCAACCAAAATAAAACACTTTTGATGCTTAAAAGTTAGGATTTTGAGTGTTCTCAATGCGATATTTGTAGGTTTTATGTGTTTTTGTATTTAGATTTGCAGTATTACAAGTTGGCCATGAATTTTGAAAATATTTCAGAAGTTGCTAGTTTTCTTCTTATGCAAGTCATAATGGACTTACGTGAGAAGTTCCAGTGAGGGGCAAATTGCTGAAGTTGAAGTCTATAAGACATGCATACGAGTCATGGAGAAAGTTACGAGTCGTAGACCATCTTTCATGCCCTGAGGATCAGAGTAGTGAACTTACAGGAAATTCGTCAGAAGAAAGCCCTATTATAGGTCATAAATCACTTTATAAGTCATAAAAGCATGTTGTAGAAGAGAAGTCCAAAATTCTAGTAGCTAATTACGAGAGCCTTACTAAGAACTATAGAAAACACTACAAGTTGTTGAGTTCTTTCGTGGAGTTTGCCGACCATTTTTCCTTATTTGCTTAGAACTCATTTGTAATTACTATAAATAGATTTTTTAGGTCATTATTTAGAGGGGGATGTCACTTTCAATAGTTTTAGGTTTTGTAATTAAAGAACTCAATACTTGGAGATAAAATATTATGAGAGTCTTTGAGAATACATAGCATGAGTAGCTAAATCCACACCTAGGGTTGATGGGAACCATGAAGAACTAACAAAGTAAAATCTCATAATTTACAATTCTTGGAAGGTGTATATGTATGTATTAATTAACTCTCTTTGTTTAGCATGTTTTCTGGTAATGGCCAATATTAGAACTCACCTAGTGTTACTAACTGGACCAAGGTAGTAATAAATAGGAAACGAGATCAATTAATAGGATTTGATTGATTTATTCTCATCTAATCAACCAAACTCGGCCAAAGGGGGTTGTACTAGGACTTATAGGTAATGGTTAGTAATGCACACTATGGAGGTGGACTAAGTCGCATAGTGAAATTCAGCTAACCTTTAATCAAAGGTCTTGGTGAACTTAAATTACCGTACTATATGCTATACACTAGACTATATTTTTCCAGTGACATTGAGTTGGGAATCATGGGGAACGCAATACCCTAGTTGCTGTCTATTATTGATTTTCTTTCATGGTAGTTAGTTTAGTTTATTTTCATACTGATTATTGCAAATCCATCCCCCCAGGGAATTGAGTTGGTGAACTACTCGGATTGCATATTTGTGAATTTACCTTTACATATTCCCTATGTGTTTGATACTAACATTGGTTAGGTTCTATTTCTTGACAGTGACTACTTTATCCTCTAAAAGGAGGTGTAACTTGGGTGATATCACAGGCATACCATCCAGTCTAAGCAACTCCCGAATATATTTCTTGGCATTCTCCTCAATATTGAAAGTAGTCTTAATCGAGAAAAAGTAAGCTAATTTGTTCATTCTTTTAACAATTACACAAATGGAGTCAAATTGCTTCAGGGTACGAGGCAACCTAATCACAATGTCCATATTCACATCCTCTAGTTTCCAAGTAGGAATGTCAATGTACTGGTCCAAACAACCAGGCCTTTGATGTTCCACCTTCACTTGTTGTCAATTAGAGCATTTGGAAACAAATCTAGCTATTCCTTCTTAATTCTATGACACTAATACATTTTCCTCAAATTCTCATACATCATGGTGGATCCCGGATGTATAAAATAAAGTGAGTTACATACTTCACTCATAATCACCTTCCTAAGACTACCTACATCCAGAATACACAATCGATCTTGATATCAAAGTACACCATCCCCCCTTGGGAGAAACCTCTATCTTCTTTTGTGCAAGCAACCTCTTCCTTTCAACCAATGATGGGTCCTAGTCTTATTTTACCTTGGCAGCAACAAACGCAATAGATTCCAGTCCCATTCTGAACATTTATACTACCATCATCAGATTCCCTTAATCAAACCCTCAATCTTGCTAAATGGTATACATCCTTCAACAAATCCCTGTTAATTCATCAAAATGATTGAGCTACAAAAACTTCCTTTCTAGATTGGATCATGGGCCTAATATATCTCTCCCTATTTGAAAAGGAGGTTTGGAGGTATGAATTCTGAAGACATGCTCTATGGCACGAAATGAATCATGAAAAAGTGAAACACTTCGTAAAGTACCTTATAGCCTCCTACACATAGATGAGGTTTCCTTCACACTCATGAATACAACTCTACTTGACATGACATATTAGACTTCAAGAGAATCATTTGTAAATCAAGTGCTCTAGTACCAAGCTTGTCACATCTCAGGCCTAGGGCTTAGGAGGAATATGACGAATTGAAACTCGAGTGTCCCAAAACAACTCTCGTAGCATCCAAATACACATCATTGGTTGGAAAGCGCATAATAAAGAAATTAATATATAGTTTCAAGGGATGATAAAGCATGACTCACGCTATGGGGATAGAAGGGACTTAGGGCTTTCTACACTTCCTATCTTATCATAAACATATCATCATGTCATCAACATCAATATATAGCCATAATCATTTTAATAACCCTATGGGTAATTTCTATGATTTTGTTGTTATTATGTCAATTTGATCATATAGTGACCTCAAGTCTATTGGGGTGATTATTGGTCTGGATATTCCAGAGTTGTGTGGATTTTTGAGTTAATCGAAATGTTATACCTGTAAAATGAGTTTGTGAGTAAAGTCCTAGTAAGTAACCTCGAAATGGAATTCTAAAGATGCTATTAGCTCTGGAATAGATTAATTAGGCTAGGAACATATCCGGTGCAATCATATCATTGATTGTAACTTTGGGAATCGAAGTCAATTAATAGTCAACCCAGTCAATGCTATCATGAACTAAGAATTTTGATAGGGCGGTTAGCTCCAAAATGACGATATTGCTTTAGGTCAATACTTAATTTGATACCAGGGACTTTCACGTACAATTTGACCCCTATGGGGTTTCCATTAAAAGTTGTAGTTTGTAACAACAAATCCCATAGGGTGACATAGTTTATTTGCAAAAATCAGAGTGTGGACGAGCCCAAAATGATGAAAAAGATATTTAAGGAAAAATGAACAGAGGGACATGTGTCCTATTTTGGGGCTGCCACATGATGCAGCCAAGCATTACCATATGGCAGAAATTTGCCTGCTATATGTGCATATATATATATATATGTACATAGGTTTCTAGGAAGTTAAATATATAAACGTATATATATATATATATTCCTTTCAATTTTGCACCGCAATGTCGAGCTCATTTTTAATTTGATTTGAGTGAGTTAAAAGGCTACCTGAATTGATTGTTTTTTAGGAACATCGTAGTGAGGTCAGATTTATGATTTGATACGAATTTGAGGTAAATATCTACTTTTTCTTTGTTGATATATCAGAAATGAGTGAAAACTTACATTGCAATATCTCGGTCATTTCTTAAAGGAATTAAGTGAAATTTGTGTCTAAATTACTCTACATTTCGAGAGCAATGCCGTGCTATACTGAGTGTTCACTAATTTTTTTTTGAGAATATTTACCGAGAACATTTTTCAAAAAAATATTGTCATGATAAAGTTTTTAACTTCATTTTTTGAACTTTTATTGCTCTTCTGGGGTCCAATTTAGGAAAAATTTTAGCTATGGACTTAGGTGATATAGGGATCATTTTATGGGGATTGATCCATAATTTCACGTGTGGGCCTTGATTTTCCCAATTTTTGTCATAATTGATGTAATTTTATTCATTTCTTGGGATTGTACAGCTAAACTATACATAATGATGTTGTGACTTACGTTTTGATAGCTGAGCAGTATCAGGAGGCAATTTGAAGTTGAAAAGATTGGTTGAATTGACTTGGAGCGAGAGACATTAGATGCCAAGTAGTCTAGGCTTTCTCTATACCCTTGACTGAGCTAAAATATTTGCATCTTTGAGTTGGAATGTGTAGGAATATACTATTTATGAATTGAGTTATGAAGTATATGTTGTATATAGTTGGATGTGATTTGTGTGTATATATCATATTATGGGAAGATAGTCATTGCATTGAGGTCTGTGTTGGCTATAGTTGTTATATTACCCTGAGTTCTTATATTATACGACTACAAAAGGGCCTGAAAGGGGTTAACTAGACCTATGAACATACTATAAGTAACTACACTAAGTTTGATTCTTGCTTTTGTGTGTATGTGGTTTGAGGCTACCAAAATACATTAGTTATTGAGGTTGACCTATAAATACATAATACCCTATCCGCTGATTCTAGTATCTATATATGGTTGGTATATATATGCATGATATGGTTGTGTTATCTATATCTTTTCTAAGTACTGTTTGTAGAATTGCCTAATTAAACATGATTGCCCTGTGATTTAAATGATCTTCTATACTATTGTTATTTGTTATGTACTTGTACCACTAGTTAATGACTAGAGACATACCATGTTTTGGAAATGGGTATAGTGCACCTCTAAGGGAGCCTTGCCTTCTGTGGTACAAAAGGTGTTGCTATTGAGCCACTGATAGGTTAGAGATAGGAGTGTGACCCAGCTGGTAGCTCAGTGTAGGTTATGTCCTACATGCTTATGGGGGTTATCTATGAAGAAACACTAGCTATGTGAGTGAGGCATCAAAACTATTATCCTGTTTAAAGAAGTGCACATTATCAGCAGGCAGGCACATAATAACCTTGGGGAAAATCCTTGATAGCAATTAGGCTACAGTACGATTTTGGGTAGGTTATATCCTTTTGTTTATCTAGCCTCTTAGTCTTTATCTTAGGTTATATAGATGCTTCCCTTTGAGTTGCTTTACGCAGGAAGGGCCTGGTAAAAGCCGGATATAAGCTAGCACCCTTATACTGGCATGTGTTCTAACTTGACGTGCACCTATATGAATGTGTACAACTGGTTGCTACTGAGATATGATAATAAGGAGACTGTGCATTTATTATATGTCATACTATGACTTGACTCTAGTATAGATATGAGTCGATTGGGTTTGGGTATCCTGGATATTTATGATTTGCTATAATATTTTATGTTTACCTTGCACTCATGATTGATGAGGTTAGGGTATATTTGGCCTTCATAGGGCATTATTCTGTAGTGATATTTTATAAGTATGTGCCTGTTTCTGTGTGTATGTGTGTATATATATATATATACACCCTGTTATACTGCTGATAGTTGTTGTAAACTAGTTCTCTCTATCTGATGTCTAAGTATCTGTTATACCTGACAAAGGTGCTAGCTACTATTGTTTTGGTTGGATTAAGATTGTCAGATGCATAGGCTATGAGGTCCTTAGCTACGTTCACTCTAGACATAATATGATTGTTGTTCCCTAAGTTCACTCTAGGCACAACATGACTTTGGAGTATCGAATCTGGATGTACTTGTTGACTGAGTGACTATTGACATCACATCCTCTATGACTATCCTCATCACCATTGAGCACCAGTGGTCACGTTTATAGAGTTCGGGGCCTGGGTGACACTCCTTGTGGACTTGTGTCCTGGTGGCTGCGACTGTGATGCTAGGTGGCAGATATAGATTCTGAGAGCTAAGCATTGATTTAGTTTTAGGTCGAGGACTCTATCATTGATAGTTTTTGGGGCTAGGTCCCGTGATTGATAATTTGATCATGACACACTACTAGTATGATAGGGGGTTTCTTTCTCCCCTGGGGGTTACATACCACCGTTACATGGTCAGACCACTTGGCCTTTGCTAACTGCTCAACTTGAAAAGCTTAGCCAGGGTCGGTCAAGATATAGATTTACCACAGATTAGCTAGTTATCTGTATTACATATTGTGCACAGATTATACAGTAAAGGTAATGTAATAAAAAGAACATAAAGTACATCATCCCATAGTATAACTAAAGGTGGTCTCTTATCCTACACTAGTGCAGAATTTCATTTGAGTTGTTGCTTCATATACAATATTTCCTGCTTTACATATTGAGTATATTATCTCGTACTAATGTCCCTTATAGGGGACCTGTATTTCATGTTGTTGGTATAGGTGCTAATAGATCTCTCCTATAGGAGTATAGGATATCCAACTATTGTTACCAAGCTCCAAGTTACTTCGGAGCTTTGTATGTCTAGAGCTTATATTTTTGTGTTATATAGTTAGTCAAGGTGGTACTTGTCTCGACCTTTATCAGGTACTTTTCCTTATCTAGAGGCTTTGTGGACTAGGAAAATTACAGTGTAGTCGTGTCTCGTACTTTAGACAACATAGCACCAATGGCCTAGCCATATGCATTTCCTTTTGACTTTTTATCACTATTTATTTTCTTAAAAGGCATATCAAATATAGCAATCCCTTATAATATGTATAGAAAGCGCATGGATATAGGTTGGTTCTACCGAGCCTTATCGACAATGTGTGCTAGTTCGCCCTAATGGGACTTTGGGGATAACAATTAGAGTCTTATTCATGGTTGTGAAGTGTGCCACAACTATTAATGGGAGGCTATGAGGCATTTTAGGAAATGTTTCATATCTTTAAAGTCTATATCATGCTTTAGATATAAATATATGACTTTTCCTTGAATGAATGCTCTTATTTCTTATAGATCATGCCAATACCATGAGGAAGGTTAAGGAGAGACCATACAATCGAGGAGCAACTGACCCCTCCTACTCATTAAGCTCCTCAAGATGGATGGGGAGGCCTAAGAGGAGTTCTGGGATGCCTTCACAATGTTATCTCGTTCTATAACTAACCAAATGAACCAAGGGGCCCAAGCCACTCATGCTCCTACTCTGGCTTCAAGGGTGAGAGATTTTACAAGAATAAATCTACCAGAGTTTCATAGGTCCAAGGCGGAGAATGATCCTCAAGAATTCACTGATGAGGTATATAAGGTGCTATCTATCACAAGGGTCAATTCGGAGGAGAAAACGCAGTTAACGACCTACAAACTTAAAGATGTGGCCCAAATTTGGTTTACCCAATGAAAATTAGAAATTAGAGATGATGGTGCTATTCTTTGGGAAGAATTCAAAGTGACATTCCTCAATCGGTTCTTTCTTATTGAGATAAGAGAGGCTAACATTATGGATTTTATGAACCTTAAGTAAGGTTCCATGAGTGTGAGGGACTATGCCATTAAGTTCAACAAGCTTTCCAAGAATGCTCCATATTTGGTGGCTGACCCTAGAGCTAGAAGGAACAAGTTGGTGTTGGGAGTGTTCATCTTGATTAATGAAGAGTGTCATACCACTATGCTAGTGAATTATATGGATTTGTCTTGGCTCATTCCATATTCCGAACAACTAGAGTAGGAAAAACTTTGAGAGTGAAGAAGTGGTGAGTCCAAGAGTGCTCGATCTGAAGGTGGTTTAAAAGGTTCTAAGAGTGGCGGGTTTCCTCAAGGTTATAAGTTCTAATGCCAAGGGTCTCCCAATGATCCTAACAAGAGATTGGCTAATGATAACCCAAGATTCAAAGGTGGAAATGGTGGGATAAGCTATTGTAAGTGCCAAAAATGTGGGAGAAACCATAGTGGTCCATGTTTGAAAAATTCTAATACTTGCTTTGGTTGTGGTGAAATAGGTCACCAGGTTATTAATTGTTCTCATGCTCAAAACAAAGGTAGAGATGGTGTCCTCAAGGCCAATGTGCTAATGTAGGTCAAACGGCAAAGAAAGGCTAACAAGCAGGTGCTCCAAGGCAAAATAGGTTCTACGCTCTACAAAGAACGCAAGGAGTGGATGAGGTGCCTGATCCTGTTACCAGTATGTTAAAGGTTTTTTATTATTATGTTTATACATTAATAGATTTGGGCACCACTTTTTCTTTCATTAAACTTTTGTTGCCAAAATGTTTCATGTGAGTCCTGAATTGTTGTGTGAATCTCATGAAGTGTCTACCCACTTGGTAAGTCCGCTATTGCTAAAAGAGTCTTTAGAGATTGTCCCATATTTGTACTGCATAAAGTCATTCCTTATGGTTTTGTTGAATTAGGTATGATGGATTTTGATATTATTCTTGGGATGGATCGGGTACATGCATATCATGCTTCTATTGATTGTAGAACCCATAAGGTATAAATTCCAATTCCCTAATGATCCCATCCTTTAGAGGGAAAGTCTTAATGTGATCGTCAAGGGGGTATTTATTTCTTGTCTTAAAGCCCAAAAATTGATTTCTGAGGGTTGCATATACCATCTTAAGAGGGTCAGGGATGTTCAGTCTAAGGTCCTTCCTATTGAGTCAGTTTTGGTGATCAATGAGATGCTTAGTGCCTCTCCGAAGAACTTCCTGATGGTCCTCTCAAAAGGGAAATAGACTTTCGTATAAACTTCCTTCCTGATACACAACCCATTTCTATTCGCCCTTATTGTATGGCCCCGGTGGAATTGATGGAGTTGAATGATCAGTTGAAAGATTTGTTTGAGAAGGGTTTCATAAGGCCTAGCCAGTCACCCCGGGGTGCACCAGTGTTCTTTATAAAGAAAAAGAATGATTTTCTTTGAATATGCATTGATTACCGGCAACTAAAGCAAGTCACTATAAATAACAAGTACCCTCTACCAAGGATTGATGACCTGTTTTATCAACTACAAGGGGCTAGTCACTTTTCTAATATTGATCTTCGGTCTGGATACCGCCAAGTGAAATTGAGGGAATGTGATATTTCCAAGATGACTTTTTGGGCTAGGTATGGGCATTTTGAATTTGTGGTTATATCTTTTGGGTTGACTAATACACCAACTATATTTATTAATCTAATGAATAAGATCTCTAAACCCTATCTTGATATGTTTGTGGTGGTCTATATTGATGATATATTGATTTATTCTCAGAATGAGGAAAAGTATGTGAATCACTTTAGGATGGTATTGCAAATCTTGAGGGATGAGAAATTGTTTGCTAAATATGAAAAGTCTGAATTTTGGTTGAAAGAGGTTGTCTTTCTAGGACATGTAGTGTCGGGTGTTGGTATAAAGGTGGATACTAAGAAGCTGGAGAAGACAAGAAATTGGCATAGACGCTTGACTCTGTTGGATATTAGAAGTTTCTTAGGTTTTGTGGGTTACTACCAGAGGTTCGTGAATAGTTTCCTTCTATTGCTTCCCTTATGACAAAGTTGGCCAAAAAAGGCAAAATTTGTTTGGACCAATGAATATGAAAATATTTTCAAACATTGAAAGATATGTTTTTATTCACTCATATCGTGGCTCTACCATAAGGGTTAGAAGGGTTTGTGGTTTATTGTGATGCCTCAAGAATTGGTTTGGTGTGTGTTATGATGCAAAATGGTAAGGTGATAGCATGTGCCTCTAGGCAACTTAAGGTGCATGAGTGGAATTATCACACCCATGATCTTATATTAGCGGTTGTGGTGGTTTCTTTGACAATTTTGTATCATTACTTGTATGAGGTTCTTGTTGATATTTTTACCAACTACAAGAGTCTTGAATATGTGTTCACATAAAAAGGTCTTAACTTAAGACAAAGAAGGTGGTTAGAGCTCCTTAAGGTTTATGACATGAGTGTGTATTATCATCCTGGCAAAGCTAATGTTTTGGCTGGTGCTCTGAGTATCTGTGGATAGTCTAACTCATATTAATGTTTGTAACATGAAAGTGGCTAGAGAGATTCACAAGTTTGCTAGGTTGGGGATTAGGTTGGATGAACTTGAAAATGGCTGTGTAGTGGTTGTTGATGGTTATAAATATTCATAGATTGAGGAATTCAAGTCAAATAAGACCTTGACCCTGCCTTGTTAGATTTGAAGGCCTTGGGGAAGGACGATAAAGTGGAGGTTTTTTTCCAAGGGAGAGATGGTGTCCTTAGGTGTCAAGGTAGGTTGTGTGTACCTAATGTTGATAACTTAAGGAAGTTTATTTTTAAGGAAGCTCATAATTCATCCTATTCTATTCACCCTGGTTCCAAAAAGATGTAGAGACTTGAGGGAGGTATAATGGTGGGGTTGTATGAAGAGGGATATTGCCAAGTTCATATTCGAATGCCATTATTGCTAACAAGTGAAGCTGAACATCAAAGTCTAGGTGGCCTAGCCCAACACATAGAAATTCCTACTTAGAAGTGGGAAGAGATCAACATGGATTTTGTGGTTGGGTTGCCCAATACTAGGAGACACTTTGACTCTATTTGGGTTATTGTAGATAAAATAACAAAGTCGACTAACTTTTTGCCAAGCAAAACCACTTATGGTGTCAAAGATTATGTTATGTTGTATATTCATAAGTTTGTTAAATTGCATGGGGTGGCCTTATCTATTATTTCAGATTGTGGTGCTCAATTCACTTCTCATTTTTGGAGGTCCTTCCAAAGAGGTCTTGGTACCAAGGTCAACCTTAGCATGACTTTTCATCCTCAAATGGATGATGAAGCCGAAAGACTATCTAAACTCTTGAGGATATGCTTAGAGCTTGTGTTTTAGAGTTTAAGGGTAGTTGGGATGAACATCCGCAGTACTTACCACTCAAGCATTAGTATGGAACCCTTTGAAGCTTTGTATGGTAGGTGTTGTAGATCCTTAATTGGTTGGTTTGCTGTGGGGAGATAGCGTTGCTAGATCCGAATTTGGTTATAAAAGCCTTGGAAAAGGTGAGTTTGATAAGGGGGATATTGAAGTACGCCCAAAATAGACAAAAGTCCTACTGTAATGTGAGGAGAAAAGATATTAAGTTTAAGGTTTGTGATTGTATTTACTTGAAAGTCTCACCTATGAAGGGTGTGGTCTGGTTTGGTAAGAAATGGGAATTGAGCCCAAGGTTTGTGGGTACTTAGAAGAGTTTTTAGGAGAGTTGGTAAGGTTGCATATGAGTTGGAGTTGCCTATCAAGATGAATCCACTTCATCCAATCTTTCATGTGTCCATGTTGAGGAAGTGTATGGGTGAACCAAGTATTATAGTGCCCTTATAGGTCGAGGGTGTTGTGGAAGATGATATGACCTATGAGGAGGTTGCAGTGGGGATATTGGATAGACAAGTAAAGAGATTGAGGAACAAAGATGCAGCCTCAATCAAGGTCATTTGGAGGAATCAACAAGTTGTTAGTGCCACATGGGAAGCCGAGGCAGACATAAAAAAGCGATACCGATATCTCTTCCACTCTACTCAAGCTGAAGTAATAACGTAAGCTCCATCTATGATTTCAAGTCTTAAGTTTTAGCCCTCATTTCACTTTCCATGCATTCATGTTTATGGTAACATGTTTATGGTGATTTTTGTCATTCCTACTGAGATTTTTTGAAAATGATGTTTAAGTGTATTTGCTGTATTCATGTTTGCTGAAATCATCATAATTATCTCTCTTACACATGTTTCCTTGACATTCGGGGATGAATGTTCCCAAGGGGGAGATATTGGAACACCCCTCATGTGCTTCAGAATGCCCTATAATCATAATTTCCATATATCTCAAAATATGTGTGTTATTTTGAAAATCCAACTTTATATTCTCAATCAGGGGCAATATTGAGTGGTAAATGGATATAACCAGCATTTTATCTAACTTTATATTCTCGATAGGGGTACAATATTGAATGGTAAATGGGTATAACCCTTATTTTATGAGGCCCATAGCAAAAAAAATTTTTTGCTAATTTTCCTTATCCACTATCCGTCCGCGTGTAGGTCGCGTCATGCTTGTGGCATGGACTAGTGTAGTTGTTGATCCACGTCTGGTCTGTGTCATGTATGGGGAGGGACTAGTGTAACATTTTCCTTGGTTTTCTTAATAATGCCAAGGGTATTGGGGTCATAGCCCAATGCCCACTTAAACATAAAATCTCCCATAATTCGCTATTTTTTCAACTCTATAACTCACAAAACCCTCTCTGAAACCTCTCCAAGACTCTATAAATTTTCTCATTCAAATCCAACGATTTCAAGCTCAATGTTGGAACTCAAGGACTCATACAAGCTCTAAGTCTACTTCGAGTTCATTTCAATGAATTCAAAGTTTAAGATATGTGGGTCTTCATCCATGGGTCCTTTCACCCATGGAGACCAACCTTCTCTTCTTTATGAAAATTGCATGGTTTCAAGTTCTATTACCTATGGGTATCTTCTATTATAAAATACGAACATAAACCATGTTGGATTTATATCAAGTATTAATTAATTATGGATGAATGTTTATTTCATGCTTATTCCATGAATTGATTTTGTCTATTGAGACTATATATATTTTGAACTATAAAACTATGAACTATTATGAGCTTTTGTGATAGATTTCAAGCTAGCTTAGATGAGAATTTTACTACCATATTGGTGGGTTGATATGCATTGAGTTTACTCATCTTGTTTTACTCGTAAATTGCATGATTTCAAATAAGTATCATTAACCTACAATGTTTTTGATAAATGACATGACAAGAATTCTCAAGTTATTCATGATCTATTACATGATTTACAAGTTAAGTAACTTTGTGACTATTAAGGGCTTTCAAGCATGTATTTAATTCATGAAAAGGATCTATGATTTTACAAGTATGAAGTTAGGCCCTATTTCAAGATTTTTACCTCTTGTGAGCCATTCATGTTAAAGCAAGGGTTCATGTATTATTATGATCTACTCTCAGGTTTAAGTCTAGCTCACTAGCAAAGGTCAAACATGTTTAAGAGCTACTCAAGTCATGTTCTCATAAGCTATTAATGTTATTATTAAAGTATGATTATTTCAAGTATTCTGTGGGATTTGACTTAGCACCAATTTAGGCTTAAGATGGGTGCTCATCTCAAGGGATCCTTATATAATATCTTTAGTCTCTAAACTATGTGCCACCATAAGATTATGATTATTACCACTTCTATACTAGTAGATCTATATAGTTTATGTTATCATGTTTGGTTTGCCTTGGCAAGTAAACCACACTTCACCGGGGGGTATCATGCCCGATCACCTAAATCGAGGAGGTGTCAGGCCTTGGAGTCCAAGTTGGAGCTGCTTGGTATATGGCGATTATGGTCTTTTCCCATATATGTATGATATATTATGTAAGTTAAATGATTTACAAGCATGTTTTATTACAAGTATTAATCATGAATGCCATATTGAGATTATACATCCGTTGCTTATGATTATGCATTATGTATATATTGGCTTATGTTTTTGTTACATTCCAACCCCATACTTAGTACTTTCAAATGTACTAACTCATTCTCTATGCCTATATGGTATTATCATATAGGTATTGGGGCTCCCTTTTATCATCCTCTACGTGGCTAGTTCGGTACTTCAGAGAAAAGCATTGGTTAGTCCCCCAGTTCGAGGACAATATCTAAGTTACTCTTTCTATGTTGAGACTTCTTCATGTTGAATACTTATTATCATGAGTGTAAGCCCGGGAAGTGTCTTAGCCCCTGCTCCATCCTAAGTTAGAGGTGTTGTTTTATGTTTATACTATTAACTTGTCTCTTTTATGAGTTGATGAACTTCAAGGACTTCCCTTCGTTGCATTCCTTTTTAATTATCATACTGATGCTTATTTTGCTTCCATGACCAAATACGTGTGAATGATATGCTAAGAGGCTTGTTGAAGGTTCCTTCGAGTTCCCCACTTGCCGTATTATATCTAGGCCCTAGGCTTGGGTCGTTATAGTCCCCAGTGATGCTACTTCTGATGGGTCAGTGACCTAGCTACTCTTGTGATGTTGGAGGCCATAGGTTCGATTGTTACCTATGGATCCACTCACCCCTTCACACCCTGACTGTGCATGGGTGGACCCTCTAGGCTTATGGTGGCTTTGGGGGGATTTAGGCTTAGAAACTAAGGCCTTAAACCCACGTACAACTAATATTTCTTCTAATGATGTAGAGAGCTACGCTCCATGATAGTTCTATGGGATTCTATGATGGTTCTATGGGATTCTGTGATTTTTGTTAGTATTATTATTGAGCACAGGTATACCTTTAGGGCTTATAGGGGCTCACTTGATGTATAGGTATAGATCCTAGGGCCTTGCATCTGCGTACAACATTATTCCTCAATTGGGGGAAGGTATGGTATTGGCCTATGCAATCTTTATTAGTTGGTATCGATGTTCATTACTTTAGATGGTTTAGGTTATCATTGTTGTTTACTCTATTAGTTCATTAGTGGTATGAGGGTTCTCAGAAAATCCTATAACTTGATTTGAATTTGATTTGCTACATTGCTACAGTTATGTATATATTTAGACTTTATGTATATTGACTATTATACTTGATCAACTAATGATGCCTACTGGGTGCTATTTTTGGTACTCACCCCTACTTTTACATCTTCCCTTAATGAAGGGCTAGGTACGGGCTGTGATAGCTTAGTTGGAGAACTTTAGGAGAGCTTAGCAGACTTTTGGTGAGCACCAATAGATTTGACTTTTTCAGTCTCCTTCCTATTGATGGCCATCTTTTGCATCCATACATCGATCTTATATAGTAGAGTTTGGTATTTTTAGGCGCACTCCTAGTTTATTATATTATTATGATTATAAATATATGTATATGATATGTCCTTGTGCCTATTGTAGTTTTGTATAGTTGATCTCCAGGTTCTCGGTAGGCTTCAACGTATATGTTATTGTTGTATCTATTTAGTTTGGACTAGAGAGCTAGAATAGGTACTCTTGGGTTAGGATTTTGCTTGCTTATAGGTGGAACCTAGCAGGCGCCATCATGATCGTGATCGGGTTATGACAAGGTGTATCAGATCTAGGTTGGCTGATCTTAGATATACAGAGCTACCATCTAGTAGAGTCCTATGAATGGGTACAAAGACGTCCTTGCTTATCTTCAGGGGACTGCAGGATGTTTAGGAACTTTCCTGTGTTATTGATTCTGGTTATGCATCTCGTCAATGGTTCATCTATTTTTGAGAATTTTGCTTTATTTGTCCCTATGTGATGATGTCGTGTTGGGGCCAAACTCTGGGTAGGGAAAGTGCTACATAATTACTCCCAGATAGGGAGCAGCCCTTAGAGCCCCTTGAGTAGAGGCTAGATGCCCTCAAGTTGTAACATCCAGATAAGGAAACTTATAGGCAGCGAGAATGTAGAAAGGCCTCAAAGGTAGGCATTATGATTTGTACTTGATTGGTGGTGGTTACGAAATGCACTATGAGAGATGTTTTGGATAGAGTTTCGTGATACATATATCTATATGTCAGTAGCTTGTTAAAGGTTATGTGGGTTATGAGCACTCTTGATAGAGATCCTGAAGGTAAGATAAGTTATAATTGTGGAAAGCCTGAGCATTGGTGCCTTCTTGAAATTTTTATTCGATTATTTACCTACTTATTTGCCCTGTTGGGTTTTCTTAAGTGTATGAGTATGTGTACCTAGTGGTTTTTGAGTAGTTGTCAGCTATGTTATGATTATACCCTGTTGGTGGCTCAATCTAAGCCAAACCATATGATTTATAGATATGACTATTTTGATGCTTACCTATTAGAGTAGGTAGTTTGATACTAGTTTACATTATATTTGAGAGGCCGACTGTAAATCGTACCCCTGGCTACACCTTGTGCCTACATGGTTACGCTTCTGTTGTGATGATTATTGATATGCAGTTCTCCTAATTTTTGGGTGACTGGACTTTGGGATAAAATGTTATGGCTGGAGGCTTAGTTGGATCATCTATTGTTATATCTGGTATTGCTATATTATCGGCTAAGTTGTTGGCCCCTTTACCTTAGGAATTTTTTATGATTGTTAGCCAAATGGGATTAGGTTATTCAAATTCCTGGTTATGCTTTCTAGTAGGGATATTGATCCCCTAGTTGGGTTTTTTTATATTGAGTTATGGTTTGACATTATTAGCTACATTGCTTAGCTTATCATCCACTTGAGTATGGGTTTTGGGGTTCTTTTATCCTGGGTCAGTTATTGAAGTAATGGAATATCAATTTTATTAGTGGTGGACTTCAGGATTATGATACGCAGGTCAAGTGATATTGTCGGATGGCCTCAGGTTTGATATTGCCCTGGGGGCGAACTGACTTGTTTCTATTTTGTGGTTCCTGATATTATACTATATTTAGATGGTTTGAGCCTACACCGCAAGGCCCGTATGTTATAGACTTGTCATAGGACACTTTGCCAATGTCTAGAGTATGTGAGATAGATTAAGAACAGCTCTAAGTCAGCACCTGGGGTTATGCCGACCATGAACGCCAATTTGTACAGTTTGAGCTTTGCCACAGATCAATTTTGAGGATGTTTTCCCTGAGAGAAGTTGTGTCACGACCCAAGCCTAGGGCTTAGATATGACATGGCAAACAGGGAACCCAAAGGGACACCAAACAAGCCTCTTACCGTATCAATCATATATCCTTGGTTGCGGAAGCAAAATAAGCATAACAAATTATGAAAAAAAGGAAAGTGGGATTAAGGGAAGTCTTCATATTCATAACATAAATAAATGAATCAAGCTTATAGCATAATACATCATATTGTCCAACAACACCTCTAACTTTGAATGTAGTGGGGGCCAAGAAACTTCCCAGGCTCATTCTCATAATAAGAAGTATTCAAAATAAGAAGGAGTCTCAATACAACATGGAGTAAATAGATATTGTCATCGAAATTTAGGACTCTTCAGTGATTTCTCTGAGAATTGAACTAGTCACATTGGAGAGGATGATTAAAAGGAGCTCGAGTCCCCACATGGTGATAATATGTAGGAATAGAGTATGTGTTAGTACATTGAATGTACTAAGTATACAGGATGTAATGTAACAAAGACATAAGCCAATATGTTCAAAATGCATAATCATAGGCAATGGATATATATAATCTCAGCATGGCATGCATGAGCAATACTTGTAATAAAACATGCATATAAAACATTCAACTTGCATAGTACATAATACATGTGTAGTAAGAGACCTTAACCAACATAGACCAAGTAAGCTACTACTTGGAATCTAAGGCATGTCACCCCTTTGGCAAGGTGATCGAGGCATCTTACCCCCTCGATAGGGTGTGCTCTACTTGCCATGGTAGCCGTATAATGAATAATCTGAGGCATGCCATTGCCTTATCAAGGTGATCAAGACATGTCACCCCCTCAACAAGGTATGGTATAACTAGATGGATCCACAAGAAAGCCATAAGAGAGGTCATGTATAATCCTACGGTGGCACACAATTTAAAGAAGACTTTATATAAGGACCCTTTGAGTCGGCCTCAATCTTAAGTCTCAATCGATGCTAAGTCAAATCCCATGGAATACTTGCAATAATCATACTTTAATACTAATATGAATAACATATAAGACACATGATAACATGACTTGATTATCTCATCAACATGTTTCACCTCTAATAGTGAGCCTAATTCGAATAAAAAAGTAGATAATAATCAAACATGACCCCTTGCTTTAACATGAATGGGTTACAAGTGGTGAAAATCTTGAAGTAGGGCTTAACTTGATACTTGCAACATCATGTATACTTTTCATGAATTCAATACATGCTTAAAAGTCATTAATCATCATAAAGTCACTTGACTTGTAAATATATAATAGATCATCAATAACTTGAGAATTCTTGTCATGTTATTTTATCAAACACATGATGGGTTCATGATACTTGTTCAAAATCATGCCATTCAAAAGTGAAATAATATGAGTATACTCCATGAAAATCAACCCACCAACATGCAGTAAAACCCTCATGTAGGTTTCCTTGAAATCCATCACAAGAGCTCATAATAATTGATAGTTTCATAGCTCAACACATGCATAGTCTGAATAGACAAAAGCAATTCACGGGACAAGCTTGAAATAGACACTAATGCATGATCAGTCAATACTTGTCAAAACCCCAACATGATTTATGATAATATTTCATAATCAGAGATACTTATATGTAGTACAACTTGAAAATATGCAATTTTCAAAAAAAGAGAAGGTTGGGCTCCATGGGTGAAAAGACCCATGGATGAAGACTCCCATACCTTAAACCTTGAATTCTTTGAGGTGAACTTGAAGTAGTCTTAGAGCTTGAAATGTGTCCTTGTGTCCTAAAAATGAGTTTGAAATCCTTAGATTTGAATAAGAGAATTGATAGAGTCTTAGAGAGGTTTTAGAGAGGGTTTTCTGACTTATAGAGTTGAAAAACAGCTAAGTATGGGTGATTTCATGTCTAAGTGGACATAGGGCTATGACCCCAATACCCTTGGCAGAACAGAAAAAAGTAAGGAAAATATTTCCTGGTCTGCGCACCTGGCGCGACGTGAACTAGATACAGACTGCAATTTACCCAGTGGCACGCCCTGGGCATGGACAGCCATTGGAAATCGTAAAATTAGTAAAAATTATTTGTCATCATGGTCTTCTAAAATCTGGGTTATACCCACTCCCCACTAAATTTTGCATTCTAATCGAGAATATGAAGTCAAATTTTCAAAATCACGCACAGATAGTGAGATATATGGAAATTATGATAATGAGGCATTTCAAAGTACATGTGAGGCATTCCAATATCTCCCCCTTGGGAACATTCATCCCCGAATGTCAAATAAACATGCGTAAGAAAAGTAATTATTAAGATTTTAGCCCAACATAAATGTAACAAATGCATTTCAACATCATTTTTCAAAAAATTCAACATAAATGTCAAAAATCACCATAAATTTGTTACCATAAAACATAAATGCATGTAAAATGACTTGAGGCCTGAAACATAAGACTTTAAATCATATAGGGGACTTCAATTATTACCTTCAGCTTCAGTAGAGTGAAAGAGATACAGGTATAGCTTTTTCGTGTTTGCTTCAGCTTCCCATGTGGCACTTTCAAATTGTTGATTTCTCCAAAGAACCTTGACAGAAATTACATCTTTGTTTGCCAAGCTCTTCACTTGTCTATCCAAAATCTGCACAGGGACCTCCTCATAGGTCAAATTGTCTTCTACAACACCCACAACCTCTAAGGGAAGCATAACACTTGGGTCACCCACAAACTTTCTCAACATGGACATATGGAAGACCTTATGAACCATATTCATCTCATTAGGCAACTCAAACTCATAAGCAAACTTACAAACTCTCCTCAGCAATCTATAAGGACCTACAAACCTTGGGCTCAATTTCGCTTTCTTGACAAATTGAACACACCCTTGATGTGTGAGACTTTCAAGTAAACCCAATCACCAACCTTAAACTCAATATCTCTTCTCCTCGCATCGGAGTAGCACTTTTGTCTACTTTGGGCTATATTCAATCTCTGCCATATCAACCTCACCTTTTCCAAGGCTTCTATGGCCAAGTTTGGTCCTATAAAAGCCATTTCCCCCATATTGAACCACCTAACTGGGGATCTACAATGCCTACTATATGAAGCTTCAGAGGAAGTCATACCAATGCTTGAGTGGTAGCTATGTTGTAAGCAAACTCAATAAGTGGAAGATGTTCATCCCAAGTACCCTTAAATTCCAAAATACAAACTCTAAGCATATCCTCAAGAGTTTGGATAGTCTTCTCATCTTCACCATCCATTTGAGGATGAAAAGCCGCGATAAACATCATCTTGGTACCAAGACCTCTTTGGAAGGACCTCCAAAAGTGAGAAGTGAATTAAACATCATGACCCAAAATGATAGACAAGGGCAACCCATGCAATCTAACCAACTTATTTATAAATAACTTGGCATAATCTTTGGCACCATAAGTCTTTTTGACCAGTAGAAAATGAGCTCCCTTTGTCATTCTATACACAAAACCTAAATAGAGTCTGTGCTCTCTAGTCTTAGGCAACCCAACCACAAAATAAATGTTGATCCCTTCCCACATCCAAGTAGGAATATCTATGTCTTGGGCTAGGTCACCTGGCCTTTAGTGTTCAGCCTTCACTTGCTGGCAATTATGATAACGCGAATATGAATTTGGCAATATCTCTGTTCATAAAACCTGACCAATACACCTCCCTCAAGTCTCTTTACATAATTATAGACGTGAGATGAATGGAATAGGATGAAATATGAACCTACTTCAAGATGAACTCCCAAAAGTTATCAACATTAGGCACAAATAACCTACCTTGGTACCTAAGGGCACCATCTCCCCCTTGGGAGATAACCTCCACCTTACCATCCTTCACTAAGGTCTTGAACTCTAGCAGGGCAGGGTCAAGATCTTGTTTGGACTTTACTTCCTCAATCAAATAAGATTTAGAACCATCAATAACACTACACCACCATTTTCAACTTCATCCAACCTAACCCCGAATATATCTTACCAGTGAACTTGTCTACAACCTCTTTGCCACCATCATCAATATGAGCTAGGCTACCCATAGATACTCTACGTAGAGCATCGTCCACAACATTAACTTTGTCAGGATAGTAATATACACTCATGTCATAAACTTTAAGGATCTCTAACCACCTTTCTTTGTCTCAAGTTAAGATCTTTTTGGATGAATCCATATTGGAGACTCTTGTAGTCAGTAAACACCTCAATATGAACCCCATACAAGTAATGACACCAAATGTTTAAAGCAAACACTCTGGTCACCAATCAAAGATCATGGGTGGGGTAATTTCGCTCATGTACCTTAAGTTGTATAGATCCATATGTTATCACTTTGTCATTTTGCATCAAAACACACCAGAAAGAAATTCTTGCGGCATAAGAATATACCACAAACCCTTTCTACCCTTCTGGTAGAGCCAAGATAGGAGCGGGGACAACCTTATCTTTCAAAGTTTGGAAACACTTTTCACATTCATTGGTCCAATCGAATTTTGCCTTCTTTTGGGTCAACTTTGTCATATGATAAACAATAGAAGAAAATCTATTCATAAACCTCTGGTAGTAACTCGCTAAACTGAAGAAACTCCTAATATTCGACTGAGTCAAGTGTCTAGGCCAATTTGTTATCACCTCCGTCTTGTTAGGATCCACCTTAATGCCATCACCCGATACCACATGCCCTAGAGAAGCAACCTCTTTTAACCAAAATTCACATTTTTCTATTTAGCAACAAAAGTCTCATCCCTCAAGATTTGCAACACCATTCTCAAGTGGTATTCACATGCTTTTCCTCACATTAGGAATAAATCAATATATCATTAATAAAGACCACCACAAACATGTCAATATTGGGTCTAAAGACCTTATTCATGAGATCCATAAATACAGTCGGTGAATTAGCCAAGAAAAAGGACACAACCACAAACTAAAAGTGCCTATACCTATTTCAAAAGCCCATCTTGGAAGGATCACATTCCCTCACTTTCACTTGGTGGTATCCTGAATGAAGATCCATCTTAAAAATGTTACTAGCCCCTTGTAGTTGACCAAAAAGGTCATCAATCCTTGGAAGAGGTTACTTATTCTTTATGGTAACCCTATTAAGATGCCCATGATCAATGCATATTCTAAGAGATCCATCTCTTTTCTTCACAAATAATACCAGTGCACCCCAAGGTGACTTATTACTCCTTACAAAACCCTTCTCCAACAAATCTCTCAACTTGATCTTTCAACCCCTTCAATTTCGTTGGGGGCATATGGTAAGGGGGAACCGATATGGGTTGAGTTTGGGGAAGGAGGCCTATACCAAAGTTTATTTCCCTTTCGAGGGGAACACTAGAAGTTCATCAAGAAAGACTTCAAGAAACTCATTGACCACCAGAATCAACTCAATAGGAAATACTTTGGACTCAAGATCCCTAACCCTCACAATATGATAATGGTAATCATTTAAAATCAACTTTTGGGTTGTAAGACAAGAAAGAAATCTACCCTTGACCACCACATCATGACTTTTCCTTTCAAGGAAGGGATCATAAGGGAATTGGATTTGGACCCTATAGGTTTTACAATCAATGGAAGCATAATATGCATGTAAGCAATCTATCCCAAGAATGATGATAAAATCCACACTATCAAATTCAACAAAATCATAAGATAAGACTTTATGCAATATAAACATGGGACAATTTGTAGACTATTTTAGCAACAATGGACTCACCAACAGGAGTTGACACTTGATAAGGTTCACATAACAATTTGGGATTCACATGAAGCTTTTTGACAACAAAAAGAGTAATGAAAGAAAGAGTGGCACTCAAATCTATCAATGCATACACATCAAAATAAAAAAACCTTTAACATGCCACTGGCGACATTGGGCACCTCCTATACCCCTTGCCTTCTTTGAAGAGCATAGAATCAATTTTTTCTTAGGGCACCCGCTTGTTAGCCTCTCTTTGTCCTTGGATCAATAATAGCACCTTGGCCTTGAGGATGACCATCTCTACCTTTTTTTCGAGCATGAGGGTAATCAAAAATCTTGTGATCCATCTCACCACAACCATACCAAACATTGGAGTCTCTCAAGCATAGCCCACTATACCACAACATTGGTACTTAGGAATAGGCACTCCACCATTACCACTTTTGAATCTTGGATTACCATTACAAAATCTCTTATTAAGAGCATTGGAAGACCCTTGGCCTTGGAACATGTGGCCTTGAGGAAATCGGCCATAATTGGAAGCTTGGAAACTACTTTCAAAATGAGCCCTCTTAGACTCACCACTTCTCATTTTTCTAAGCTTTTCCCCCTATATTTGCTCAACATAAGTCATGAGCCGAGACAAATCCATATAGATCACTAGCATGGTGGTACAACATTCTTCATTAACCAAGTTGGCACTCCCAACACAAATTTGTTCATTCTAACTCAAGGGTCGACCACCAAATATGGAGCATATTTGGAAATCTTGCCGAACTTGAGGGCGTACTCCCTCACACTCATGGAACCTTGCTTAAGGCTCATAAAATCCATCATCTTAGCCTCTCTAAGCTTAATAGGGAATAACCATTTGAGGAATGAGGCTTTAAACTCCTCCCAAGGAATGGCATCATTATCTCTCCTCTTCAATTTCCATTGGGTGAACAAAATTTTGGCAACACATTTAATTTGGTAGGCCGTTAACTCCTATTTCTCTTCTAAATTAACCCCAATGATGGATAGCAATTTATGCACCTCATCAATAAACTCTTAGGGATCTTTCTTCCTTGGATTGATGGAATTCCAGTAGGTTCATTCTTGTGAAATCCCTCACCCTTAATGCTGGAGTGGGAGCATGAGGGGCTTAGGCCCCGTAGTTCATTTGGTTGGTCATAGCACGGGCCATCATTGTGATAGCATCTCAAAACTCTTGTAGGGCTAACACTTCATCTTGAGGAACTTGAGGAGTGGGAGGGGCTAGCTGCTCCTCAGGAGTACAGGCTCTTCTTAATCTTCCCCTTAGAGTTGACATGATCTAGAAGGAATCAAGAGCATTCTTTATGGTAAAAGCATTATACTTAGACCAAAAGAATGATATAAATGATGAAGAAGTGCAACATTTCCTAAAATACGTTATACCCTCTCATTCATAGTTTTGGCATGATTCACAACTATGAATAAGACTCTAATTGATGTGGTGTATTGGATTTTCAAAGACAATTACTAACCTAGTGCTCTCATGTCAAGGTTTTCATGGCCCAACCCTAGGGCCTTGACGTGACTTGGTGAATGGGGAACCCGAAGGGACCTCAAATAAGCCTCTTAGCAAATCAATCACACATCCTTGATCGAGAAAGGGAAATAAGCATCATAAGTTATAGAAAAAGAGTAGCAACAATATGGGAAGTCTTGATATTCATAAAAATAATAAAGGAGTCACGTTCATAGGATAATACTGTATAGTATCAAGCAACACCTCTAACTTGGAATAGAGGGATGGCCAAGAAACTTCCTAGGCTCACCCTCATAATAATAAGTATTTAACATAATAAGGAGTCTGAACACAACATTAATTAAACATATATTGTCCTTAAAATTGAGGACTCACCAACATTTTCTCCGAGAACTGAACTAGTCATATGGGTAACGATGATCAAAAGTAGTTTCCATTTAACCATTGTGATATCATGTAAGCATGGAGTATGCGTTAGTAAGTTTGAATGTACTAAGTATACGGAAAGCAATAGAACAAAGACATAAGCCAATATGTTCAAAATATATAATCATAAGCAATGGATATATATATTCTCAATATGGCATGCATGATCAATGCTTATAATAGAAAATGCTTGTAAAATATTCAACTTGCATAGTATATAATACATATGTGGGAAGAGACCCTAACCAATATAGACCAAGCGATCTACTACTTGGAATACAACGTATGTCAACCCTTGGCAAGGTGATCGAGGCATGTCACCCCCTCGACAAGGTGATCGAGGCATGTCACTCCCTCAAAAAAGTCTGATCTACTTGCCATGGTAGCCATACTATAAATAATTCGAGGCATGTCACCCCCTCGACAAGGTGTGGTATAGCTAAATGGAACCACTAGAAAGCCATAATAGAGATAATGTATAATCCTATGCTAGCAAATATTTTAAAGACTAAGACTATATATAAGGACCCCTTGAGTCGAGCCCCTATCTTAAGCCTCAATCAGTGCTAAGTCAAATTCCATGGAATACTTAAAATAATCATACATTAATCATAACATGAATAACTTGTTAGAAATATGATAATATGACTTGAGTAGCTCATAAATATGCTTGAGCTATAATACTGAGCCTAACTTGAACATGACAGTAGATAATAATCAAACATGATCCCTTTCTTTAACATGAATAGTTCACAAGTGGTGAAAATCTTGAAGTAGGATTTAACTTGATACTTGCAACATCATAGATACTTTTCATGAATTCAATGTGCTTAAAAGCCCTTAATCATGATAAAGTCACTTCACTTGTAAATTATGTAATAGATCATTAATAACTTGAGAATTCTTTCCATGTCATTTTATCAGACACATGGTTGGTTCATGATATTTATTCAAAATTATACAATTTAAAAGTGAAATGATATGTGTAAACTCAATGCAAGTCAATGCAGGAACACGTAGTAAAACCGTCATGTAGGGTACCTTGAAATCCATCACAATAGGTCATAATAGTTCGTAGTTTCATAGCTCAACACATGCATAGTCTCAATAGACAAATGCAATTCATGTAACAAGCTTGAAATGGACACTCATGCATAATTAATCAATACTTGTCAAAAACCCAAGAATATTTATGCTCATATTTTATAATAAAAGATATCCATAGGTAATACAACCTGAAACACATGCAATTTTCATAAAAAGAGAATGTTGGGATCCATGGGTTAAAGGATCAATAGATGAAGAACCACATACCTTAAACCATGAATTCTTTGAGGTAAACTTGAAGTAATCTTAGAGCTTGAAATGAGTCCTTGAGTCCTAGAAATTATCTTAAATTCCTTAGATTTGAATGATAGAATTGATAGAGTCTTAGAGACGTTTCAGAGATGGTTTTGTGAGTTATAGAGTTGAAAAATGACTAATTATGAGTGATTTTTCATTTAAGTGGGCATGGGGCTATGACCCCAATGCCCTTGACCTAAATAGAAAACGTAACAAAAATATTGCACTAGTCCATGCCCGTGGCATGAAGCGGACCAGATGTGGGCTACAGTTTACTTAGTGGTGGCAGACAACCACTACAAATCATAAAAATTTGTAAAAATTATTTTCACCATGAATGTTCTAAAATTCAGGTTATATCTATATCCCATACAATTTTGCACCCTGATTGAGAATATGAAGTTGAATTTTTGAAATCACGCATAAATTTTGAGATATATGGAAATTATGATTATAAGGCATTTCAAAGTACATGTAAGGCATTTAAAGTCATGTGGGTCGGAAGGTTAGGTGAGCTTGGGCCTAATATGTCAGCCCTATTAAGGTTTTGGAATAGGTTGTACCAATTGTATCTGAGTTGACACTATCTCTAGTTTGTTCTGTTATACATCCTATACTCTGCGTATCAATGTTGTGCCGGTGTGTTGCAGATGAGTTACAGGTACTCTTGAATGTTTTTGTTGAGTTAAATGATGGTTGATTTTGTTAAGGGAGATTTTAGTGGAAAATATTCTAGGGGTTATACTCAGATCTTTTGTGGCCATTATGAGTGGCTAATGGTGTCTGTCAAGATGACTACTATGCTGTATAGTAAGGATTTGGTGATGTAAGCACTGGTGGATGCTATTGCAGTTGTTGCCACGGGTTAATTGTTAGATCTTATATAATGAGGGCCTGAATGGTAGTAACTACTGAGGACCTATTTGAGAAGTGAGATACGAATGCCTGGGTATAAATGGAAGCATAGGGAGCCTTTTGACTAGGTAGCCTTATTGGTATTTGCTGCATTATTGAGTATTTGGTGACGACTTATTGTAGAATATAGAACATGTTTATGATTTATAGACTCGTGGTCTAGATTAGAGACTATAGGTATGCCTATGTTCCTACTTTTGCAGATGAAGTCCTATTATGTCAATTTGAACATAAGTATAGTGACCTCCAGACTATTGGATTGATTATTGTTTCGCTTTTTCATGAGTTATGTCGATTTTTTAGTTAATCGGGAAGTTATAATTGTAAAATGAGTTTTAGAGTAAAGTCCAAGTAAATGACCATGGAATGGAATTGTGACGATACCATTAGCTCTAAAATGGTCCAATTAGGCTAGGAGCATATCCGGTGCAATTATATCATAGATTGCAAATTTGGCCACTGAAATCAATTAATAGTTGATCTAGTTAATGCTCTCGGGAATCGTGCCCTAGATGAGAATTTTGATTGCTTCATTAGCTCTAGAATATCGATTTTGGTCTGGTTCAGCCTGTCGTCTGATACTAGGGACTTTCTAATTTGATTTGACCTCTGGGGGCTTTTCATTAAAAGTTGCAGATAAAAAGGTTGGATCGGCACTTTATCATAGAGAGTTCCATTGGAAATTTTGACTATACCATCGAATCAAGAATGTCGAAGTCCATTGGGTTACGTAGTTTATTTTCAAAAATAGGAATTTTAATGAGCCCGAAATGACAATAAAAAGATAGAAAGAAGAATGAAAAGAAAGAGAGATACATGGCCTATTTTGGGACTACCACGTGGCATGGCCAATCGTTGTCGCATGGTAAAAATGTGTCAGCTATCTGTGCATATATATATGTACATAAGTTTTGCAGGAAGTTATACAAATAATAGATTTAGTTGCCCGTGCCAGTACAGACCCAATATTTGTTATTTTTGCATTTCAATTTATGTTATATAGATAGAATTTAGAAAGCCAATTAAATTTTAATATGATTTTTAAATACTTTAAATTATTAATTATTGTCAATTATAGTGTTTTTTTACATAATTTTTAAATACAATATGTTATTCGTCTTGTCCAAATTTATGTGGCGCTAATAAAATTTTGAAAGTCAATTTTTTTATGTATTTTACTTTTTTATTTTATTAATTATTTTTTATTTAATTTTCATGTATAGATATTTACTATTGTTAATTTTCTCTCCTTTTATGTGACACCGATAGATTAATTTCAATAACTAGTTAAATTTTATATTTGTTTTTAAAAAGTTTGAAGTTGTCAAATGTCATGATTTATAGTATTTTCTATACTTATCTGGATTTATTATAATTTTTATCATAGCTTACTAACTAAACAATATATGTTATTTCTTCTGTCCCCCTTTATGTGAGGCTGAAAGATTAATTTCAATAATCAATTAAATTTTTTATTTTTTTTAAAAAGATTTTAGAAACAAGCAGCTAAAGCAGACAAATACAATGATTTATATTCTATGTTTATACGTGTCTAGATTTTTGATAATTTTTATGTAGCTTTCTAATTAAGAAGCTAAATTAATTTCAATAATCAAAAATTTTAAAATCAGACATCTGAATGAGGCATGCCAATGGGTGGCTGCCTACTTAAACAAGCAGCTAAAGCAGGAATGTTGTCCAACAACTGCCTGCTTCAGCTGTTTTGTAGCCTCTTGTATGTAAGAGAATATATATATTCCCTTCAACTTTGTGTTGCGATTCCGAGCTTGTTTTTCATCTGATTTGAGTGATTAAAGAGGCTCTGTGACTTAATTTTTTGTAAGGAACTTTGTGACGAAGTCAGATTTGGTATTTAACACATATTTTGAGGTAAATCTCTGCTTTTTCTTTGTTGATATATCGAGAATGAGTGAAAACTTTATATTACAATATCTTGGTCATTTGTTAATGAATTACATAAAATTTGTGTCTAAATTATTTTACTTTTTGAGAGGAACATTGTGGCATGTTGAGTTTTCACTGATTTTGTCTGGGTTTTGAGAATTTCAATTGAGAAATTATTTGAAAAGAATTATTTCTCGGTAAAGCTTTTAACTTTGTTTTTGGGACTTTTCTTGGTCTTCCAGGGTCCGTTTTGGGCCAAATTTTTGGCTATGGACTCATGGTGATATATGGATCATTTTACGAAGATTGTTTCACCATTGCATGTGTGGGCCCTGATTTTTCCCATTTTAGTCGTAATTCATGTAATTTCACTCATTTCTTGAGATTTTATAGCCAAACCAGTTGTAATGATGTTGTGAATTATGTTTTGATAGTTGAATAAAATCAGGAGGTGATTCAATGGATAAAAACTTGGTTCGATTGACACGAAGCAAGAGACATTAGATTCTAGGTAGGCTAGGCTTTCTCTAAACCTACACTAAGCTAAATTGTTTGTAGATTTGAGTTGGAATGGGTAGGAATGTACTGTTTATGGATTAGGTTGTGATAAATATGTTGTATATGGATGGATGTGATCTTTGTGTAATGTACCTATATAATGTTATGTGACGATAGTTATTGTATTAAGGACTACATTAGCTGTAGTTACTTTTTACCATAAGTTCTTACATTATATGGCTACGAAAGGGCATAAAAAGGGTTAGCTAGAGCTATGAACATGTGACAGGTATGTACACAGAGTTTGACTCTTTGTTTTGTGTGTGTGGGGGGTTTGAGGCTACCAAAATATACTAGTTATTGAAGTTGACTTATAAGTGAATGATACACTATGTGCTGAATCTGGTATCTAGATCTGGTTGGTATGTATATGCATGATATAGTTGTGGTTATCTATATCTTTTCTGAGTACTTTTGTTAGAATTTCCTTATCAAATATGTTTCTGTGTAGCCCTGTGGTTTATATGATAATGTATACTATTGTCATTATTTAGGTACTTGTGTCACTATTTAGTAATTAAAGACATACAATGTTCTGGGAACGAGTATAGTGCACCCCTAAGGGATCCTTGCATTATGTGATACGAAAGGTATTGCTACTGAGCCACTGGTAGGTTAGAGATAGTTCTTTGACCCAAGTAGCTCAGTGTTATCTATATTCTACGCGCTTTTGTGGGTTATCTGTGATGAAACACTAGCTATGAAGGTTAGGCCTGGGAACTGTCGTCCTGATTAAAGAAGGGCATATTATCAGTGGGCAGGCACATGGTTGCCTTGGGTAAAATCCTTGATAGCTATTGGGATACAATATGATTTTGGGTAGGTGACATCCTTCTATTTATCTATCCCTTGGGCCTTTGCTTAGGTTATACTGACACTGCCTAATGAGTTGCTTTACACAGGAAGGGACCTAGGAAGGGTCGAATATGGGCTAGTGCCTTGCGACTAGCATATGTTCTGACTTGACTCATACCAAATATGAATTTGTATAACCTACTGGTACTGCGATATAATAACAAGGAGACTATGTATTAATTATATATCATATTGTGGCTTGACTCTAAAATAGATATGACTCGAGCTGGTTTGGGTATCTTGAATATTTATGATTTTCTATAATGGTTTATGTTTACTCTAACTTGTAGTTGACGAGGTCACGATATACTTGGCATTAATTGGGCATTATTCTATGTTGATATATGATTTGTTATATATATATGCATCCCGATGTACTGCTGATAGTTGTTGTATACTAGTTCTCTCCACCTGATGTCAGAGTGTCTATTATACCTGAGAGAGGTGGTAGTTACTGTTGTGTTGGTTGGATTTAGGTTATGGGATTCTTGGGTTGTATGGTCATCGCCTAAGTTTATTCTAGGCATTATATTGTTGTTGTCGCCTATGTTACATGACTTTAGAGTTCCATATCTGGATATACTGGTTGAGTGAGTTTTATTGACATCTTATACCAGATGATGCTCCCTATCACCATTGAGCATTGGTGGGCACATTTGTTGAGTCAGATTCTTGGGTGACGCTCCCTGTTGACTATGTCCCAGGCACTATGACTGTGATGCCAAGTGGAGGATACAGAATCTGTGGATTGAGGTCGGTTGAGTTTTGGGTTGAGGATCCCATGATTGATGGTTAGTAGGGTTGGGCCCCATGATTACTACATTTTTATGATACACTACTAATATGATAGGGGAATTCTTTCTCTCTTGGGCGATACGTCCCGCAATAACATTTATGGTCAGGTCACATGGCCCTAGCTAACTTACCGACTAGATATTACATTGGAAGACCTAGGGGTTAGAGTTCTTGCTGATATTATAGGTTCTAGTCCTCATGTGACACTACTTCTGATGGTTTGGGGACCCGGTTATTGTTATGATGTTGGGGGTCAGGACCCCCATTACTTCCTATGGATCCACCCACTTGCTCAAATCCTGATTGTGAGAAGGGTTACCTTATGTTCATCTCGGCTTATTGGGCATTCAGGCTTAGACACTAGGGCCTTACACCTACGTACAACTACCCATTCTTCTGATGCTTTGTAGTGCTGAGTTGTCTGATGGTTCTATGTGATTCTATTATGGTTCTATGGAATTCTTGATTTTTTAGTCAGCATTATTATTGTGTGCGGGTGTATCTTTGAGCATAATAGGGGCCTAGTTGGTTTACATGCATAGATACTAGGGCCTTGTACCAGCGTACAACACTATACCTCAGTTGATGGTAGTTATGGTATTGGCCTATGCAGTCTTCATTAGTCGGTATTGATGTTCAGAATTGGGTTGGTTTAGGTTATCCTTTTCTTCACTTGATTGGTTTGGTAGTGGTTTGAGGGTTCCCAGACATGCCTATGCCTTGATCTGAGTTTTATTTTTCTACACTGTTGCAGTTCTTTATATTTTTAGACTTTATTTATGTTCACCATTTCAATTGGTGGCCAGATGATGCCTACTAGGTGCCTTTTTTGGTACTCACCCCTACTTCTACATCTTCCAAAGACAAAAGTCAAGTCATGGGCAGTGATAGCTGAGTTAGGGAACTTTGTGAGCACTTAAGAGGTATTTTAGTATGCATTCCAGCTCTGGCTTTTACATAGTCTCCTTCCTGTTGATGGCTATGTTTTGTATCCAGACATTGACCTTGTACAGTAGAGCTTAGTAAAGGTAGGTGCACTTCTGATTCTATATATTATTTTGGTTATTGATATATGTATATGATTGTTCTTGTGTCTATTATAGTTCTGTGGAGTTGACTTCTAGGTTTGGGGTAAGTTTTGGCATATATGTTATTGATGTATCGATTTGGTTTGGACTAGAGAGTTAGGCAGGTACCCATGAGTTGAGAATTGGCTTGCCTGTAGGTGGGACCTAGCAGGGACCATCACGACTAGAATTGGATTATGACAATCATAGTCTCCATAAACAAGATAGCATACCACACACAAGCCAGTACATAGATTTTACATAATGTCCAACAATGCCTCTAAGTTATGGAATAAGATGGAGGCCAAGACATGTCTGGGGCTCACCCTCAAAGTAAAGATATAAGTGAGAATAACATAATAGGTAGATAGAAGGTGGCTTGTCCTTAGATAATAGGCCTCACCACAAGTAACTCTTACAATCCGAGCTTATTGTCAAGAGTTGGATTAAGATAATCTCCGGTGCCTATATGGTTAGATCATGTAGGCAAAGATTATGTGTTGTTATGTTTGTATGCACCAAGTATGTGGGCATGCAATGCATATGAACTAATTAAACCTACATTTCAATGTTAGATGAGAACGATACATATATATAGATGGAAGTATATACGAAAGAATGATACATCAATTTGCCATGAAATCCACAATATGTGAAATGGTATAATACTTCAATATAATGGGGATGTGACTTTAATTGACATCTTAAACCCATTGTCATGACCAAAGCCAAGGGCCTTGATGTGACACGGTGCAAATTAAACCCGAAGGTACCCCAGGGAAGCCTCATAAACCATCATTACACATCCTTGGTCGCGAAAGCAATAAATCAAACATCAAAGATAAAGGAATGGGGAAGCAAAGGCTAAGAGAAAAGCTTGTTCAACATCATAATCAAGAGACAAGAGTTAAACTCTTATCATATATATACATAACATGTCCAACAACACCTCTAATACAAGATAAGAGTGGGGGCCAAGACAAGATAACTGGGCTCACCCTCATAGTCAAACTAAACAATAAAGATTAATGTCTCAATATATAATAGGAGAATAATATACTAAGGTCCTCGGAGTGGAGGACTCACCAACTAGATTGAATAGAACAGACTAGCCACGTGGAGGAGGACGAGGATCAACTTGGGCACCAATTCCTACATAGTGACATTATGTAGGCATAGAGTATATGTTATTACATTTGAATGTACTAAGTATGTAGGATATAATGCTAACAAGAACTAAGCATCATAATCAAAATGCATATCAATGGGCAACAGGCATAATATAACAATAAGGCATGCATAATGAATGCATAAGTAAAACATACTTAAATACTCATACTCATATAGGATATCATATGTGTAGAAGAGACCAAGCTAGATTTCCAAAGTACAAACCACTTGGTAGGTTAGTAATGATTTCACCCAACACCCTAGTGTTATGAGTTACAAACCCCTCATCAATGTTAGTGATGATAACAACCATTACCCTAGTGTTGTGAGGTACAAACCCCTTATCAACATTAGTGATAGTAGCATCCATCACCCTAGTGTTTGAGATGTTGACCCCTCAACTAGGCCACCCAAATCAGGCATGGTCTAATCCAACACTTTATATACAATATATCATATACATAAGCTCATTTTATCATTATATAATCATTTATATCATATCGCATGCCTAGGACCTTCAAATCCTCAAGAAACTACATCCGAACATTTTATCAAACACTTAGAGGGTGTGAAATGGTAGTATAAAATCATACAATTTAGAGATGAAATCATGGAAGAAAATCCATTGTAACACCATAAATAAACACATTTAAACACCCTCAAGACATATACATCAAAACCCCTCATCAAATCTTACAATAGATCCAAGATTAATAGCTCAAAACATAGCACAACAGTCATAATTTTACATAGCTTTAACATAATTTGCTGTGAAGTTCATAATAAGCAAGACCCATTTGTAAATCAATTTTAAATCTTGTAATTTGAGTGAAAGGAGTCTTTTGTATCACAGGTGAAAGGAACCCATTAAAGAAACCCACATACCTTAGCTTAGAGATGAACTTGATGAAGATTGGAGATGGAGACTTGAAGCTTGAAGAAGAACCTTGAGAGAGTACCTTATCTTGGGTTAAGGGTTTGGGACATGAGTTTGGGGAGACAAAATATGACTAAGTGCTTTGGGGAGTATTTGGAAATGTTTTATAAACATAGATAAGAACACATTTGGGAAAACCTGGGCCCAACACTTAAATATTTTGGACAAACAAAAAAAAATGGTGCCCATTTTGTACAGTCGTGGCTCAGATTCTTCTTTGGATATTACGTTGTTGAAATTTCACACTTGCTAAATCTTTGCTCTTAAATCGGAGTTATACCCTTTTTCCCCTAATTTAGACCCCTTGAAAAACAATATGAAGTCAGATTTTCGAAATAGCAAATGAATTTTTAGACATATGAAATTTAAAATTTCAGGCATATTGAGGCATGTTTTCGGACACTTTTTTGGATCGTTTCAATATCTCCCCCTTATAAACATTCATCCCCGAATATAAAAGACATGTACAAGGAACATTTAAACATGGAACACCGGATGAACCAAATTCATTTCACTAGGCAACTTTAACTCATAAGCTACCTTGCTAACCCTTTTCAATACCTCATAAGGAACAACATATCTTGGACATAACTTCCCTTTTTAACCAAAACGTACCACTCCTTTCAGTTGAGACACTTTCAAGTAAACCCAATCAACCACCTTCAATTCAAGGTCTCTTCTTCTTACATTGACATAAGATTTTTGACAAGACTTTGGGCTGTTTTAGACCTTTCCCTGATCATCTTAACCTCTCAAGAGCTTCAATAACATGATCTAGTCCTAATAAAGCCACCTATCCAACCTTAGCCCAACCTACTGGTGATCTACAATATCTTCTATAAAGAGCCTCAGAAGGAGCCATACCAATACTAGAGTGATAGTTATTGTTGTAGTCAAACTCAAACAAAGGAAGATGGTCATCCCAACTACCCCTCACCTCCAATACATGATCTATTAGCATATCCTCAATGGTTTGAATTATCATCCATCTATTTGAGTGTGGAAGGCGGTACTAAGGTGAACTTTTGTACTAAGACCCTTTTGGAAAGACCTCTAAAAGTATGAAGTGAATTGTGAACCAGGATCTGATATGATGGACAAAGGAATCCCATGCAACCTTACTAGCTCATGGATATACAACCTTGCATATGCTTCAGCCCCATATGTGGTCTTAACTGGTAGAAAGTGAGCCGATTTCATCATCCTATCAACCACTACCCAAACGAAATCAAAACTTTTCCTAGTCTTGGGCAACCTAACCACAAAATCCATATTAATGACCTCCCACTTCCAATTGGGAATCTTTATGTCTTGGCTTAGGCCACCTGACCTTTCATGTTTGGCTTTAACTTATTGGAAACTATGGCAACCGAAAATGAATTTGGCAATGTCCCTCTTCATGCCTCCCCACGAATAAATGTCTCTCAATTCTCTATACATTTTGGTGGAACTGGATTGAATAAAATATGAAGAATTATCGGATTTATTTAGTATCTTCCCCCTCAAACTATCAACACAAGGCACACATGACCATCCTTGATACCTAAGGGCACCATATCCACCTTGGGAGAAAACCTCTACTTTGCCCTCTGTAACTAAGGCCTTAAATTCAATCTAGAAATAGTCAAGATCTTGTTTTGCTATCACCTCATCAACCAAAGAAGACTTAGACACATCAATAACCACAACACCATCATCTCCAATTGCTTCAAACCTAACTACATATCTAGCCAATATATACAATTCCGTAGCCATTTTCGTACCACCACCATCAACATGAGCTTGTCTACCCATGGACACCAGACTCAAAGCATCCACCACCTCATTTGTCCTACCCAAATGATAGTACACACTCATGTCATAATCTTTGAGAAGTTCTGGCCACCTTCTTTGTCTCAAGTTGACATCTTTTTGAGTGAAGACATATTGGAGGCTCTTATGGTCGATGAAGCCATCAACATATACCCCATACAAATAATGACGCCAAATCTTTAATGCAAATACCACGACAGCTAACTCTAGGTCATGGATAGGGTAATTCCTTTCATGTACTTTGAGTTGTCTCGAAGCATAAGCTATGACCTTACCGTTTTGCATAAACACACAACCCAAACCAACTCTAGATGCATCACAATACACAACAAAACCCTCAATCCTATCCGGTAGTGACAATCTAAGAGCGGACATAAGCCTTTCCTTCAATATTTTGAATCTTCTCTCATATTCATTGGTCCACTCAAACTTAACCTTCTTTTGAGTCAATTTAGTCATAGGGAAAGCAATGAAAGAGAACCTATTCACAAATCTTCTATAGTAACCCGTAAGACCAAAGAAGCTCCTAATATATGTGGGGGTCAATGGTCTAGGCCAATTCTTAATTACATCAGTTTTCTTAGGATCTACTTTTATACCATCACCCACACCACATGACAAATGAATGTAACCTCCTTCAACCAAAATTATCACTTATCATATTTGACATACAATTTCTCTTCCCTCAATCTTTACAACACAACCCTCAAATGACCCATATGCTCCTCCCTACAATGAGAGTAGATGAAAATGTCATCAATAAGGACCACAATAAAGGAATCAAGATAAGGTTTGAAGACCCTATTCATTTGATCCATTAAGATGACCGGTGCATTAGTCAATCCCAAACGATATCACAACAAACACATAATGCCCATATCTAGTCTAGAAGGTTGTCTTGGGAATGTCACACTGCCTCACCCTCACATGATAGTACCCAGACCGAAGATCAATCTTAGAGAAGAAGCTAACCCTTTGTAATTGGTCAAACAAGTCATCAATTCTTGGAAGGGCATACATATTCTTTATAGTGACCCTATTTAGTTGACGGTAATCAATGAACATTCTAAGTGACCCATTCTTCTTTTTAACAAACAACACCGGAGCACCCCAAGGTGATTGACTAGGTCTAACAAATTCCTTTTCCAACAAATCTTTCAATTGTTCTTTTAACTCCTTCAACTCCATTAGGACTATATGGTAAGGGGGAATGGAGATAGGTTGAGTATCGGGAGGGAGATCTATGCCAAAATCTATCTCTCTTTTGGGTTAGACACTAGTAATATCATTTGGAAGACATCAAGAAACTCGTTTACAATATGGACAGACTCAATCGAATGGACGTTGGACTCCATATCTTTTAGACCTCAAAAGATGATACAAATATCCCCTAGAAATCAACTTATGGGATTTAATGCATAAAATAAATTTACCCTTGGCAATCACAACTTGACTTTCCCAATTAATGTTGTGCTCATTAGGAAATTGAAAGTTGACCCTATAGGCTGTACAATTACTAGAGGCATAGTAGGTATGCAACCAATCTATCCCAAGAATGATATCAAAGTCTATCATGTCTAATTCAACAAGATCACAAGACAACAACTTATCCAAAATACAAATAGTACAACTCCTATAAAATTTCGTAGCAACTATAGATGCTCAATAGGAGTAGACACTTCATATGACTCATGAAACAACTTAGAGACAACCTGGAACTTCTTAGCAACAAAAGGGGTAATAAAAGAAAGAGTGGTACCCGAATCAATAAAAGTATACAAATCAAAGTCAAAGATTTTTAACATATCGATAACAACATTGGAGACCTCATAAACCCCTTTCCTCCCATGTAGTGCATAAAATCAATTGTACCTTAGGGCATCACTTTGAGGACCACCTCTACCCAATGCAACTCATTTGCACCCAAGCCCTCACCACGATTTCTTAGATAATCTACCTTCATGTGACCAAGCTCTCCACATTAACAACAAGCATTAGAACACCTCGATCATGGTCCCTTATGACCCTCTCCAAATTTAGGGTACGGATCAATGGGAGCCACAACACCAACACCTTGAGGCTTAGGGAGGTCATCAACAAAGCCCTTATTTCTAGCATGGTGAGACCATTGGCCTTGATAGAACCGGCAACCCCTTTAGAACTTACCCCCAAGATGGTCCCTCTTGGTCTCATTACCCTTTATCTTTCTCTATTTACTCGGCATAGGTCATCAATCAAGACAAGTCACTGTTACTAATTAGCATGGAGGACAGGCAATCTTCACTTACCAAGTGGGAGACCCCCATCACAAAATTCTTCATCCTAGATTTAGGATCAGCCATCAAATAAGGAGCATACTTTGAATGTTGATTAAACTTGAGGGTATACTCTCTCAAACTCAAAGCATCTTGTTTCAAGTTTGTTAACTCCACCAATTGAGCTTCCCTAAACTCAAGAGGGAAAAAAAGTTTAAGGAAAACCAATTTGAACTCCTCGCAAAGAACCATATTACCAACCCCCTTCTCACCATTCCATTGATCATACTATATTTAAGATACCTGTTTGAGTTGGTAGACCGCCTGCTCCGCCCTTTTCATTCGCCCAACACCGATGATATTTAAGATTTTGTAACTATTTTGGATCTTCATCCACTTTTAACCCATATAAAATAAGAGGATTCATGCTCATGAAGTCTCTCACCTTAGCTTCTGTGGTAGTAGCATGAGAGGCTTAGGAAACTTGTTGGACTTGGTTTGCTACCATTTAGGCAAGCATAGTAAGAGCATCCGGCAGCTCACCATTAGCAGGTTGCTCCTTGTTTGGTTAGGCCTGTCTTTCTCTAGTATTTGGAATGATCTAGCATAGCAAAGAAAAACTCTTAGTGGGGAAAAACTTACCACAACTGTATAGAATGACTTAGAACATGAAGAAGGGAAACATTTCAAAAAATATCTCATAGCCTCTACTCATAGTAATAGAATGCTTCACAACCGTGAATGGGACTCTAATCGATGCTATATGTTGGACTCCAAGTATCTATCAACCTAGTGCTATGATAGCATATTTGTCACAATATAAGCCTAGGCCCTAGATGTGACACGACACAAGGGAAACATGAAGGGACCCCAAGCAATCCTCATAAAGCACCATTACACATCCTTGGTCACGAAAGTAGTAAATCAAATATCAAAAATAAAGGGACGAGGAAACTGGGGTAAGAGAAAAGGTTGCTCAACATCATAATTAAGAGACAAGAGTTAAACTCATATCATAGATACATAACATGTCCAACATAAAAGTTTGCTCAACATCATAATGAAGAGACAAGAGTTAAACTCATATCATAGATACATAACACGTCCAACAGCACCTATAATACATAGATAAGAGCAGGAGCCAAGACAAGGTAACCAGACTAACCCTCATAGTCAAAATAAATAATAAAAGGAAATGACTAAATACATAATAGGAGAATCATAGACTAAGGTTCACGGAGTGGAGGACTCACCAAGTAGCTTGAATAGCACCGACTAGCCACGTGGAGGAGGAGGATGATCAACTTGGACACCAGTTTCTACATAGTGACATCATATAGGCATAGAGTATGAGTTAGTACATTTGAATGTACTAAGTATGTAGGATGTAACGCGAAAAATGATTAAGCATCATAATCAAAATGAATATCAATAGGCAATAGGTATAATATAATAATATGGCATGCATGATCAATGCATAAGTAAAACATGCCCAAGTACTTATATTTCATATAGGATATCATATGTGTCGAAGATACTAAGATAGATTTCCAAATTACAAACCGCTTGTTATGTTAATGATGATAGCACCTATCACCTTAGTCTTGTGAGGCACAAATCCCTCATCGATGTTAGTGATGATAACACCCATCACCCTAGTATTGTGATGTTCAAACCCCTCATCAAGGTTAGTGATGATAGTACCCATCACCCTAATGTGTAAAGTACAAACCCCTTATCAAGGTTAGTGATGAAAGCACCCATCACCCTAGTGGTTGAGATGTTAACCACTCAAATAGGCCACCAGGATCGAGCATGGTCTAATGCAACACTTTGTATAGAATATATTATATACATAAGCTTATTTCATCATCATATAGTCATTCATATCATATCTCACGATAAGGACCTTTGATTCCTCAAGAAATCACATCTGGATATTTTGTTAAGCACTTAGAGGGTGTGAAATGGTAGTATAAAATTATGCAATTCAGAGATGAAATAATGCAACAAAATCCATTGTAAAACCATCAATCAACACCTTGCAACACTCTCAAGACATATACATCAAAACCCCTCATCAAATCTTACAATAGATCAAAAATTTATATCTCAAAACAAACAAAAATAGTCACAACTTTACATAGCTATAACATAATGTGTAGTAAATTTCATAATAATCAATACTTATTTGTAAATCAACTTTAAATCATGCAATTTGAGTAAAAGGAGGCTTGGGTATCATGGGCAAAAGGAACCCATGAAAGAAACCCACATACCTTAGCCTAGAGATAAACTTGACGAAGATTAGAGATTGAGACTTTAAGTTTGAAGAAGAACCTTGAAGGAGTTCCATAGCTTGGGATAAGGGTTTGAGACTTGAGTTTGGCGAGTGAAGATATGACTAAGTGGTTTGGGGAGTATTGGGAAATGTTTAGGACAATATAGAGGTTTGGCTAAGTATAGATAAAAGCACATTTGGAAAACTTGGGCCCAATACTTAGAATATTTTGGACGAACTTGAAAAAATAGTGCCCATTTTGTACGAGAAGCATCGTGGAAGTGACACGGATTCCTCTCTGGAAATTTTGTTCTTGAAATTTTGTAATTGCTAAATGTTTGCTCTTATATTAGGGCTAGACCCTTTTCCATATAATTCAGACCCCCTTGAACAAGAATATGAAGTTAAATTTTCTAAATAGCAAATGAATTTTGAGATATATAGAATTTAAAATTCCAGGCATTCTGAGGCACGTTTTTGGGCACTTTTTAGGGTTAGTTCACCCATGCAAGATACTATATGAATTCACCCAATAACATCCTCCCATTAGATAAAAATCAATGTTCATTGTATGCATAGGCCATGAATGGTGAAAGAGTAGCATTGGCACGAAAGGTTTATACTTAAATCAATAATATAATATGAAATCCATGTAAAGCGATGAAGAAATTTACATTAAAAACATGCTTGAGATAACCCATGCCTAAATTTAACATTTAAAGGGACATCTATGTTCAAACTATTATAATATCAATGGAATTCAACATATTAGGGCTTAAATCACTTTAAAAACATCAATTAAATACAACCCATATCTTAATGAATTAAATAACAGTAATTTAAAAGATCCATATTCAATGTAAGGTTGAAATTCAATAATCAAGGAGTAAAATGTGTTTTGGGTCTTCGTTGTCAAAAGAGGCCTTGAATCAATCCCACATATCTTAGATAACTCAGAAGAAGTAAAAGAAATTGATTGGAGAAGAAGTCCCTCTTTGAATTTCCAAGTTGAATCTTCAATGTCATAGTTGAGAAGAGTTCTTAGAAGAGAGAAATTCTAATGCTACATGTAATGAATAAATTTGAATAAGAATGAAGGATTATATGTCTTTTCAAGGGATTAGTATAGGTTCGAAGGTCCTAAAAGCCCTTTAGAATAAACTAAAATTACAAAAAATAATTAATGAAGCGGGCTTTAAAAAGTGCCTCGGTGTCCCGTGAAACAGCACCACGGTCTATACAAAGTATCCATGGTGGAACCCCTAGCCAAAATTGCAATATTTTATCATGGAAGCATCACGATAGACCATGGTATCTTGTTTACACTATACAAGTTCCTGTAGTGGTCTGCTTAGCCAAAGTGGAGGGAACTCTACACGGCTCCTATACAGATATGCATTACTAAAATGGGCATAACATCTGGATTTGAACTTGGAATTAGGTGATATTGGATGAATTGGAAAGATAATTCAAAGATATATAATGTTTTATGTTGTAGTCCTCCCAGCTTTTTTTGTGCTAGTAGATAGGACCATTTAAAGTTAACCCTTCTATCGGTTCATCCGAAAAGCTTAACCAATGAACTTCCTTTGAACATAGCTTGTTAAAGGAAACCCATGATCACCCTAAACCACATAAATAAGCTTGGATCAATGTTATAAATGATAATTTATATCCATCTTGAAAGTACCATGGAGATCGTTCGATTAGACTGTCACGACCCAAGCCTAGGGCCTAGATATGACATGCCATAAGGGGAAACCAAAGAGACCCAAATCAAGCCTCATAAAGCATCATTACACATCCTTGGTCATGAAAGCAATAAATTAAGTATCAAAGATCAAATAATGGGGAAACAGGGGTAAGGGAAAATCTTGCACAATGTCATGGTTAAAAGATAAGAACTACTCATATCATAGATACATAACATGTCCAACAAGCACCTCTAATACATAGATAAGAGCGGGGGCCAAGACAAAGTAACCGGGCTCACCCTCATAGTCAAAATAACAATAAAGATGAATGTCTCAATACATAATAAGAGAAACTTATACTAGATCCCTAAAGTGAAGCACTCACATCTAGCTTGAATAGCACCAAACTTAGCCACGTGGGGGAGGATGATCAACTTGGACACTGGTCCTATATAGTGATATCATGTAGGCATGGAGTATGCATTAGTATATCTGAATGTACTAAGTATATATGAAGCAATGCAATAATAGATAGTCTTCATAATAAAAATGCATAATATTAAGTAATAGGCAGAATATACAATATGACATATATGATCAATGTTTTAGTAAAACATGTTAAGTAACTATATATGTTAAACATATAGGATATCATACGTGTACAAGAGACCAAAATAATTATTAAAGGTATAAACCACTTGGTGGTTGTGTGGTATAAACCCTACAAATGGTTGATGCTAATCGTACCTTATCAACACGGTAACGAAGTATAAACCCCTTGAATTGTTGATTAGTATAAACCCCTAACATGGTTACCCGGGCTTTTGTTCTCCCAAATCGAGTATGGTCTAATGCAACACTTTATATAGAGTATATTATATAAATAAGATCATTTCATCATTATATAGTCATTCATATCATATCTCATGCTTTGGACCTTCAACTCCTCAAGAAATCACATCTGCACATTTTATCAAAACTTAATGTGTGTGAAATGGTAGTATAAAACCATGCAATTTAGAGATGAATCATGCAAGAAAATTCATTGTAAAACAATCAATCGACATCTTACATCACCCTCAAGAGATATACATAAAAAACCCTCATCAAATCTAAAATAGATCTATGATTTATAGCTTGAAACATAGCAAAACAGTCACAACATTACATAACTTTAACATAGTGTGAAGTAAATTTCATAATATGCAATTTTAGTAAAAGGAGGCTTGGGTACCATGGGTGAAAGGTACCCATGAAAGAAACCCATACCTTAGCTTGGAGATGAATATGATGAAGATTGGAGATCGAGACTTGAAGCTCGAAGAAGAACCTTGAAGAAATTCCTAAGATTGGTCTTCAGTTTTGGGACTTGAATTTAGGGTGAAGTATGAGTCTAAGGATTTGAGAGGATAATGGGGAATGTTTTTGATGATATGAGGGTGAAATAAGACTAATTATAGGTTAACATATGTTTGGGAACACTTAGGCCCATGACCCAAAAGCCTTGGACTAAGATAAAAATCACTAGCAACAAAATACACAGGTCCGTGATGTGGACCTGTCGCGGAGGTCAAACTAACATATATCCGCCATAGCTACGCATTGTGGTGCTATCGTGGGTTGTCTTTGGAATCAAAATTTTGGAAAATTAAAATTGTGATTTGATTACTTGAAAATCGGAATTTGACCCTTGTCCACCTAATTTTGACACCGTGACCATGAATAAGTCCTATTTTTGATATTTCTCACGAATTTTACGATATATGGAATTTAAAATTCTGGACATTCTGAGGTACATTTTCGGGAAATTTTAGGGGTCATTACAATATCTCCCCCTTGGGAACATTTGTCCTCGAATGTAAATGAGACGTACAAGACAAGAGTGATCATCAACAAATCACCCCCAATAAGAATGCAATATAATATGTAAAGCATCACTTTCAAATTCTCAACATAAGCGTAAAATCATCATAAGTTTACCAACTTAAACATGAATTCATATGAATGACTTAGGGGATGAAACATGAGACTTAAAATCACATAGGGGACTTAGGATTAGTACCTTAGGATTGAGTGGAGTGTAAAAGATAAGGGTACCGCCTTTGCATGTACGCTTTGGCCTCCCATGTAGCACTTTCAACTTTTTGGTTCCTCTAAAGGACCTTCCGGATGACACCTCTTTGTTCCTCAATCTCTTTACTTGCCTATCCAAGATTTGAACCGGAACCTCCTCATAAGTCAAGTTATTCTCAACAACAACCACAATATCAAGAGGCACAATGACATAAGGATCACGAACAGATTTCCTCAATATAGAGACATGGAACACCGGTGAAACAAACTTATTTCACTAGGCAACTTCAACTCATAAGCTACCTTGGCAATCCTCTCTATCACCTTATAATAACCAATATAACTTAGACTCAACTTCCCTACTTAACAAAAATAAACCACACCTTTCATTGGATAAACCTTCAAATAGACTCAATCACCCAATTGAACTTCTAGGTCTTTCCTTTTTACGTTGCCATAAGATTTTTGATGACTTTGGGCTGCCCTCAGCCATTCCCTAATAATCTTAACCTTCTCTAGAGCCTCCACAACCAGATCCAAACCCAATAATGCAACCTCTCCAACCTCAAACAAACCCACTGGTGATTTATAACATCTCCTTTAAAGAGACTCAAATAGAGTCATATGGATACTAGAATGATAAATATTGTTGTAGGAAATCTCAATCATTGGAAGGTGATCATCTGAGCTACCTTTCAGCTCCATGACACAAGCCCTAAGCATATCCTTAAGTTTTTGAATTGTTCTTTTGGCTTGGCCATCCATTTGAGGGTGGAAAGCCGTATTAAGGTGAAATTTAGTACCAAGACACCTTTCAAAAGACCTCAAAAATGAGAAGTGAATTGTGTACTACCATCTGATATAATGGTTAAAGGAACCCCATACAACCTCACTAACTCATGGATGTACAACCGTGCATACTCTTCAGCCCCATATGTGGTCTTAACTAGTAGAAAGTGAGATGATTTCGCCATCTTATCACCCACCACCCATATGGAAGCAAAACCTTTTCTACTCTTGGACAACACAACTACAAAATCCCTATTAATCACATACCATATCCAAGAGGGAATCTCTATGTTTGGGGTTAGGCCCGGTATTTGATGTTAGACTTGACTTATTGACAACTATGGCAGCCAAAAATGAACTTGGCAATGAACCACTTCATACCTCCCTACCAATACACTTCCCTCAAGTCTTTATGCATTTTTTTTATAACCGGGGTGGATAGAACAAGAAGAATTATGGGCCTCATCAAGTATTTTCTCCCTCAAACCATCAACACAAGGCACACACAACCTACCTTGGTACCTAAGGGCACCATCTCCCCTTTAGGAGAAAACCTTTACTTTGCCCTCTTTCACAAAAGGAATTAAATTCAAGCAAGGAGGAGTCAAGATCTTGTCTAGCTATCACATCATGACGCGAAGAAGACTTAGACCCATCAACAACAAGCATACCATTATCACTAACCTCTTCCGACCTAACTCCCCATCTAGCAAATCTATACACCTCCCTAGCCATTTCCATACCTCCACAATAAATATGAACTAGTCTACCTATGCACACCTGACTTAAAGCATCTGCCACCACATTTGCCTTACCCGGATGATAATGCACACTCATGACATAATCTTTTAGAAGTTCTAGCCACCTTCTTTGTCTCATGTTGACATTTTTTTGAGTGGAAACATATTAGAATCTCTTATCATCACTGAAGATATCAACATGTACCTCATACAAGTAATGAAGCCAAATATTTAATGCAAACACAACAACTAACTCTAAATCATGGGTAGGGCAATCCCTTTCTTATATGTTGAGTTTTCTAGAAGCATAAGCTATGACCTTAACATTTTGCGTTAGCACACAACCCAAACCAACTCTAGATGCATCACAATACATAACAAAACCCTCAAGCCCATCCGGTAGTGACAATATAGGAGCTGAGATAAGCCTATCCTTCAATGTTTGGAAGCTCTTCCCACATTCGTCAGTCCTCTCAAACATAACCTTCTTTTGAGTCTATTTTGTCATTGGGGAAGAAATGGAGAAGAACCGATTCACAAATCTTCTATAGTAACCTGCAAGACTCAAGAAGCTCCTAATATCATACTGTGTCAATGGTCTAGGCTGATTCCTAATTACATCATTTTTCTTAGGATTCCTTTTATACCATCCTCTAACACTACATGACCCAAGAATGCAACCTACTTTAACCAAAATTTACATTAGTCATATTTAGCATACAATCTCTGCTCTCTCAACCTTTGAAACATAACTCTCAAATAACCTATAGGCTCTCCGCTACTATACGAGTAGATCAAAATATCATCAATGAAGACAACAACAAAGAAATCATGGTAAGGTTTGAAGTCCTTATTCATTAGGTCTATGAAGATGGCTGGCGCATTAGTCAATCCAAAAGCCATAACAACAAACTCATAATGCCTATATCTAGTTTGAAGAGTTGTTTTCAAAATATCACACTCCTTCATCCTCACCTTATGTTACCCGAACTGAAGATCGATTTTAGAGAAGAAGCTAGCCCCTTGCAATTGGGCAAATAAGTCATCAATTATTGGAAGAGGATATCTATACTTTATAGTGACACTATTGAGTTGTCGATAATCAATGCACATCCTAAGTTACCCATCCTTATTTTTTCATAAACAATAGCGGAGCACCCCAAGGTGATTGTCTAGGTCTAATTAATCCCTTTCCAAACAAATCTTTCAATTGCTCCTTTAACTCCTTCAATTTCGCCATGGCTATATGGTAAGGGGGAATGGAGATAGGTTGAGGGTCGGGAAGGAGATCTATGCCAAAATCTATCTCACTTTCGGGAGGGACACTAAGAAGGTCATTTGGGAAGACATCAAGAAACTCATTAACAATGGGGACCGACTCAATGGTAGGGACTTTGGACTTCATATCTTTAACCATCAGAAGATGATATCAATATCCCCTACAAATCAACTTATGGGTTTTTATGCTTTAAATGAATCTACCCTTGGCCACCACATCTTGACTTTCCCACTCATGGATGGGTTTATTAGGAAATTAAACTTCACTCTATGGGTCCTACAATTACTAGAAGCATAGTGGGCATGCAACCAATCTATCCCAAGAATGACATCAAAGTTTACCATGTCTAATTTAACAAGATCACAAGGCAATAACTTATGCAAAATGCAAATAGGACAACTCCTATAAACTTTCCTAGCAATAATAGAGGCACCAATAGGAGTAGACACTTCATATAACTCATGTAACATCTCGGGGACAACATGAAACTTTTTAGCAACAAAAGAGGTAACAAAGGAAAGAGTGGCACCCAAATCAATCAAAGTATACACATCAAAGTCAAATATTTTCAACATATAAGTAACAACATCAGGGACTTCACCAGTTCCTTGCCTTCCATGTAGAGAATAAAACTGATTGAAGACTACCTCACCCCAATGGGACCGTATTATTACCCCAGACCTTTCTACGATTTCTTGTACAATCTACCTTCTTGTGACCAAACTCCCCAGATTCATCGCATGCATTAGAACCATTCAAACATGGGCCTCAATGGCTCCTTCCACATTTATAACACATATCAATAGGAGCCATCTCACCAACACCATGAGACCTAGGGAACTCATTGACAACCCCAATATTAGAGCATGTGGAGGCCCTTGGCCTTGATGAAATTTAGCACCCTTTTGGAATTTACCCTCAAATCAGCCCCTCTTAGGCTCATGCCCCCTTCTCTTCCTTAATTTCTCCTCCTTTATTTGCTCAGCATAGGTCATCAATCAAGACTAGTTGATGTCACGAACTAGCATAGCAGAACAGTTTTCTTCACTCACCAAGTCAGAGACCCCCATCACGAACTTATTCATCCTAGATATAGGATCGGCCACCAAATGGGGAGTATACTTTGAAAGTTGATTAAACTTGAGGTTATACTCACTCACCTTATAGCACCTTGTTTCAAGTTCATAAACTCTACCAACTTTGCTTCCCTAAGCATAATAGTGAAAAACCGATTAAGGAAGGCCAATTTAAACTCCTCCAAAAGCACCACATTACCAAACCCCTTCTCACCATTCCATTGCTCATTCAAAATTTGGGCTACACCTTTGAGTTGGTACACTACCATCTCTGCCTTTTCATTTGGCCTAACACCCATGATATTCAAGATTTCGTAGACCTCAATAATGAACTCTTGTGGATCTTCATCCACCTTTGACCCATGGAAAACTAGAGGATTCATCCTCATGAAGTCTCTTACTATAGCTCCCAGAGTTGTAGCATGAGGGTCTTGGGTCCTTTGTTGGACTTGGTTGGCCATCACGTAGGTAAGCATAGTAAGAGCATCTCGGAGCTCACCATTGGTAGGTTGCTACTCGAGAGTTTGGGCACGTCTTCCTCTAGTGATTTTCATGATTTAGTATAGCAAATAATAATCATTAGGACCACAACTCTATAGCATGAATTAGAACATGAAGAAGGGAAACATTTCCTAAAATGCCTCACAGCCTTCTATTCATAGTCATGACATACTTCACAAGCATGAATAGGACTCTAATAGATGTGGTGTGTTGAACTCCGAGGATCTATCAACCTAGTGCTCTCATACCAAGTTTGTCATGACCCAAGTAAGCCTCATAAAGCATCATTGCACATTCTTGGCCACGAAAGCAATAAATCAAGCATCATAGATAAAAAAAATGGGGAAATCATGGCTAAGGGAAAAGCTTGCACAATGTCATGGTCAAAGGATAAGAATTAAACTCAAATCATGATACATAACATATCGACCAAACACCTCTAATACATTGATAAGAGTGGGGGACAATACAAAATAACCGGGCTTATGCTAATAGTCAAAATAACAATAAAGATGAATATCTCAATACATAATATAAGAAACTTAGACTAGGTCCTCGAAGTGGAGGACTCACCAACTAGCTTGAATACCACTGAACTAGCCACGTGGAGAAGGATGATCAACTTGGGCACTGGTCCCTACATGGTGCCATCATCTAGGCATAGAGTTTGTGTTAGTACATTTAAATATACTAAGTATCTAGGATGCGATGCAACAATAGATATACACCATAATCAAAATGCATAATATTAAGCAATAGGCATAATATACAATATGACATGTATGATCAATGCTTAAGTAAAACATGCTTAAGTAACTCATGCTTATATAGGATATCATATGTGTAGAAGAGACCAAGCTAGCTATTCAAGGTATAAACCCCTTGGTGGTTTTGTGGTATCAACCCCTCACATGGTTAATTGTAATCACACCTAACCCTAACACAGTAATGAAGTATAAACCGCTCACATGGTTGATGAGTATAAACTTCTAACATGGTTACCCAGACTCTTGTCCCTCCTGATCGGTTATGGTCTAATACAACACTTTATATAGAGTATATCATGTACATAAGCTTATTTAAGAATAATATATTCATTCATATCATATCTTATGCTTTGGACCTTCCACTCCTCAAGAAACCACATCCGGACATTTTATCAAACACTTAGAGGGTGTGAAATGGTAGTATAAAACCATGCAATTTAGAGATGAAACCATGCAAGAAAATCTATTGTAAAACCATCACTTACCACCTTCCAACACCCTCAATACATATACATCAGAACCACTCATCAAATCTTATAATAGATCTAAGATTTAGAGCTCAAAACATAGCAACATAGTCACAACTTTGCATAGCTTTAACATAGTGTGCAATGAATTTCACAATATGCAACACCCATTTGTAAATCAAATTTAAATTGTGCAATTTGAGTAAAAGGAGGCTTGGGTATCATGGGTAAAAGTAAGCCATGAAAGAAACCCACATACCTTAGCTTCAAGATGAACTTGGTCAAGATTGGAGATGGAGACTTGAAACTTGAAGAAGAACCTCGAAGAAATCCTTATGTTTGGTCTTGAGTTTTGGAACTTGAATTTAGGGTAAAGTATGAGTCTAAGGGTTTGAGAGGATGTTGGCAAATGTTTTTGGATAATATGAGCGTGACATAAGGCTAATTATAGGTAAAAACACATTTGGGAACACTTACACCTAAGACCCAAAAGCCTTAGACCGAGATAAACACCACTGGCAACAAAATACATGAGTTTGTGATGCAGACCTATCATAGAGGCTAAACTAACACATTTCCACGATAGCTACATGTCATGGCGCTGTCGCAGATTGTCTCTGAAAATCAAAATTTTAAAAAATTAAAATTGTGATTCGATTGCTCTAAAATCGGGATTAGACCTTTTCCCCCCTAATTTTAACCCCTTGAACAAGAATACGAGGTCAAATATTTGATATCATGCATGGATTTTGTTATATATGGCCTTGAAAGGGGTATTTGAAAAACATTTTGAATGAATGAATCAGAAACTAAGTATTATGGAGTGCATGTAGTGATATGGAAGGCATGAAATTGATATAGGAGGTTAAAAGACTAGCTTAAGATGAATGGACTTGAAAGATAACTGGGGAATCTCCATAAAAGCTCTTCATAAGTTGTACAAAGTTCCATAGACCATACAAGTGTATGTGGAGGATGCCTCATAGTCGAGATGGTACTTTGACACTCGGAATAATTTTAGGGTCTAGGCTTTCATGAGACCCCAACATTATCTGTGGTGAGCTACATGACCCATATAAGTCTACCTTGGTGACCATTTTAGCCAATTTCTTGGCTTGAAGGATGGGCCACTTACCAAGGGCCCTTTTCATGTATAGTAGTGAGGAAAATGTCTCGTAGGAGTTACCTTGGAGGTCCACCAAGCCTAAAATCCTTTCTTAAGCCACACAAAGCAATACACAAAAATCCGATGGGTTACACACCTCCAAAAAACTTTTTTCTAAGCATCAATAAAGTCTCACAAGATTTGGGTCTTTATATACTTGCCGTAGAAATCATTTTATGAGCTTTTATACAAGAGATGAATTGGCCCTTAACTACCGAACCACAAATCTTCTATTCAAGAATAAGCTTATTAGGAAATTATAACTTGACCCTACATGTTCTACAATTAATAAATACATATGATGGATGAAGCAAATCAATTACAAAAACAATATCAAGATTAATCATATCATGCTCAATAAGATCATATGGAATCACTTTACAAAAGATAGACATGGGGAAGTTTCTATAGGCTTTCTTCGCTAAAACTAATTTACCAATGGGGTATAAACTGAAAAGGGCTCTAGCAAGGTTACGGGGCACATATCAAACATCATTTGAAAAAAAAGAGAAATGAAAGACAAATTGGCAGTAGCGTCAAATAAAGAATATGCATCAAAATCAAAGACCCACAACATACTCGTAACCACATTAGTAGACTCCTTAATATCATATTTCGCTTAAAGTGAATAAAACCTATTACGGCATTGACATCCACCATGAGTAGCTTGGCCTTGGACTGTACCATCTTAAATTGTAAGGACCTGGACTTTAGAAGACCTTAGTAATGCTTAAAAATAAGTTTCCATATATTTTTTGCCAGGGTGCCCCTTCAGGGATCCCATCACCGCTCGTGGCCCCCTTCATTGGCTATGAAGGTGGACATGGAGGTGTCCTTGTCCCATGCCTAGACTGCTCAGACCCATACTCAAATTATCAAGCCAAGTATGCCATTATGTAGCAATTCACAAGTTGTGGATCTCTCCACTAGGCATGAATATTGGTTGTAGGAAGGGCCTTAGCCTTGGAGTTGACTTCCATATGAAGTGTGCTCTTATCGGAGCACACAATGACTCATAGTGGACGCTACAAAATGCGGTGTGGTCTATAAAAGGTGCCTAAGTACCAGCTAATCAATCTCATATCATTGGATAGTTTCATAAGAGGTTTCATGACATATGAAACATTTTATGAATTTACCCAGTTCAATTTTCAAGATCGTTTTCATTAAGGAATTTTTTGTAATTTGGACCAACCCTTAGACCTTTTGAGACTTTTATGACTTTCTTTAAGTCATAAATGAGCCCCTATACTATATTCCTAAAACTTTATTCAAACTTATCACTTAGTCTATATAATAAACTCCTAAAAACACTCCTCAAATCTAGAACTCAAAGATTCACGATAGGATTCAGTTGGGGTTTCAAATTTAAGAAAAATTCATCTCAAACTTCTCAATGTAAGGAAGGTATGTATGGATTCATTCTTGGTTTCCATTCAAACTTGGAGCCCAGAATCTCTTTCAGCTTTTCATGAATTATAAAGCATGATCTAGGTATGATTTTCATGATTTGGTATTGAATTATAGAAATAATGATATGGGTCATTACTAAATGATGATTTAAGCATGACTAAAATCTTAATCTATTAATTTACATGGTTTCCATGAATTATGAACTTGCATATCCCTTTAAACTGTTAACTCATGCATGGGTAAGTTCTAATATTATTCAATTATTTATATTTTCATCAGTTATACATGTTTCCATCCTATTGTGATGTGTCAAGTATGAATTTCATGTACCCATTCTTTACCCTCATTCCTCATGTAACATCATGCATTCATAATACTTTTACATAATGTTTTGTCTATAGATATGATTTCAATTATGGTTATGAGTATGGGTCAATATGAATACGTCTATGCCAGTATTGGATTCACTATAATGTTTATGATTTAGCTATAAGTGTTCTAGAGGATGCATATACTATCTAATATAGTCCAAGCTAAACCTCCTTTTTGAAGTTAAAGTTATCGTTGTCAAGGTATATAACCTAACCAAGGTTAGAGTCATTCCCACAGGAAATATGGCAGACATAGTAGAATTCTAGACAATTTGAGTTGATTAACGTGTGTATCTCCCCATGGAGAGGGGGGTTGTAACCACTACGAAAAGTAGTTCTAAACTAAGACAAGTGTTAAATCAGTACGAAGATTTAAATTAAAGGATAAGATAAAGTTTACAAGTGTTTCTCTCATGATCTACATTGTTCTGTATTATTCTGTAATATTCCTTATGGAAAATAACCTATAAAACCTATTTACAGTTTTAAAAATATAAAACAAAAATGGAATAGAAGAACTGGGTCGGCAGACTCAGTGGGATCTTCTACCGACCGTATAATATTTTACATCCCAGAGTCGAGCTTTTATGGATTGCTTCTTCAAACATGGAGCTGACTTATATGACACCCTTCTACAACCCATATAAAGGTCTATGACCATTAGGGGGGTTCGTCTAATGACTTTTCAACAACTCCCCACTTTTTGATCTTCAGGGCATAACACTAAGTCTATGACTCATAAAATCTTCTACGGCTCATCTACATTTCGTAGACTTAAGTTCAAAAACTCACCTTTCACTAAAATTGTACATGAAACCATATCTATGGCCCGTAAAAGGTCTTGTGAACACTCAGCTATAGTAAATTTTGCAAACTTAGCCCAAATATTATGCCAACTCTGTAATGCTACAAAAACAAACATTAAAACACTTCAAATCTACTAACATCACATTGCGAACAAATAAAATTTCAAGTTTTAAGCATGGAAAGTGTTCTATTTTGATAGCACATCAACACCCTCAAAGTAAAATTATTGTTTATCCTCAAGGGATGGATTCAGTCAAAGTAAGTTGCATAGTAACACATAGAACTTAATCTAATGGCATACATTACATCTGACTCAAGCACAGATACTCATACCACTTGAAAAACACTTCAGATAATTATCCATTAAACCGATACAGATCAATATATGTGATAGCGTAACTATGATAATTAAGGTAATTATTAACAAGCCACAATCACTGAGTTAGTCTAATGTTAATAGTGCAATGTAAGTGCTAGTGCCCTCAATGAAAGAAGTCTCATATCTCTCTCCAAAAGATATTTTCAGATTCAATACTTAGGACAATGCAAAATCACTCACTCTCTCAAAAGACATTCAAATACCATGCTCAATATCATACGCTTGCCCCTATACTCATGACAATGTCCTTTGATTACTTTGACTAAGATCACTTTAGGACTTTGTCGGCTTATAATGTAGGCTCAAGGCGCCTTGGTATGACATTTTAGGAACAAATTGACTAAAGACCCTCTTTTGCAATGCGTTTTTCTACACTTTTGCCCTACCAAAAAAGATATTTTTTATCTCATTTTTTCTTTCTCCTATTTCAAGTGTTTTTGTGTGTCTTATTCTTGTTTTTCAGCTTTTTGCCTTGTATTTTCACATCATTTTGCTTCTCAGCTCATTGCTTAGTCATAACTCATTCTTCTTGCACGCACATATTATTATCTCCTTTTGCATATATCACTAGTTTTCCCCCTTATTTTATGTTTAACTCTATGCAAGTCACCCTCAACTTAGGTTTTTGGCCTTAGTCTAGGTGCATAATATCCAACCAAGGAAACAAGGCCACTTTCAGTAGCCGTCCTTAACTTATGCTTTCTTCCACAGTTAAGGTGCACAATTTAAATGGAAGGACTAGGGCCAATTTCAAGATTTTACATCTGTTAAGGCTAGGTAACATCGGTTTTGTACAAAGAAATGGTGCACATAAGGCTCAAACATTAGGATAAAAGGATATTTCACACATTTTATTGGTCATTAGGGCTATGTGGACTATAATGAACAATGACCTAAGATCCTTTCTTAACCAACTAACCTATAGTCTAAGTTAGAGTAACAAGGCTAGTTCTAAATTGTATCACAATATATGAATTTAGAAAAGTAAGCTTAAACCAACATGGCACTGATTAAACTATCCGAACGGACTCTAAGATCATGCTTTTCATCTCAAGTTTATCCTCCTTTATTAGAACAAGCACTATCAATAGAATCAAACATGCATGATTGCTACTAAGACTAACTAATCGAATTTTAATGGGTATCAGTTTTTTACACAAAAGCACAAAAAATACATATATGCCATAGATAGTAGTACAATATGCTACCAACACTACCTCCACATCCGAAACATGTCAGTTCAACAGAAATTAAATATCTATTGGGAAAAAGAACACAGGAAAGAAAAACCCAAGGATTCAAAATTTGGGATATTTATTGACATTTGATGTTATCGCTACAATAAGAAATCAGTCATTGTCAGCAATTAACCTAACCAAAGTTTAAGGTCAAATCCATAGGGAATACAGGGCTTGTCTACAAGACTTCACTACTAATCATTTCAAGAATCAATATCTAAAATCTCTAAATAGGGGGGTTTGTGATTCAAAAACAAAAGTAAAATTACGACTATACTACTATGTGGGAAAATACTCAATTTTAGGAACAACTTGGGAATTGTGGTCACCATAGTTCGTTGACTCTACTACCCTAGGTAACATAACCACATTTGAAGATTAGCATGTAGGATGGTAATTTAGGTTCTTCCAGCCTTATTGTGAAGGTGAAGGTCGAATTTTACCATGGTGCTTGACCTGCAACCATGGTGTGCCAACTAACCGTTATCAATTGTCCCAGTTAAGCTCCTCTTATTCAGGTTCAGTTGGTTAGATGAAAAGATAGCAACTGAATCCTGGTCGAATTACTTTCTAAAACATAGGTAATCTTAAGTCAACTACCCATGGTTCCCACAACCCAAAGTGGGAGTGCTTAGCTACTCATGGATAAGGCAAAACAAGCAAAAATGCACATACAAGATATAAATGAGACTTTTACCAACAACAATGAAGAAAGTAGGCACTACAAGTTGCAAACCCACAAGATTGATTGATCAACAATGAGTATAAGGCAAAATTTGAAATCCCAAAGATCTGTTTTCCAAAAGAAAATAATAAAGTAATCTTAAAAACTAAGAAAGGATTCAAAAGATGATTGTAAAATGTCTCCTAGTCGAATTTCATTCTAAGACCTTAACTTCTACTATATATAGTATTTACAAAATAACCCTAGATTTATACAAAAAGATAGTTTAGAGCTGATAAGTCTCACTGATATGACACGTAGGATGACCTACGAGTCGTAGTTGGGGTCTCGTGTTAGGTTCTCAGCATTTTCAACTAAACTTGTACGACCCATAGGTATGAGTCAGTGTTTGAGCTACGACTCATATGTTCCTCTCGTAGTCTTCGTCTTTAGTTTTTTGTCCAACATTTTGGCTTTTTGATTCCTACTACGAGTGCACCTATACAGGTCATAGTGAAACTTACGACTCCTAGGATAGCCTTGTAGGGGTGACCACCACTTAGTAAATTTTTGAATTTTCGGTTTTTGATTCTTGTTATGACACACCTTATGACTCGTATCATGGGCTACGACTTGTAACTATGCTTGTATGTCCTAAGCTTCAGCAAAATCTATAACTTTTCTTCAAAATCATGCAAACCTAACTTTTTTGCAAGAAAAACACAAAAACACATAAAACAATATAAAGCTACATTAAGGATGCACAAAATCCCTTGTTTTAGGCATCAAATGTGTTGTATTTTGGCAACACATTAACACCCTCAATGTAGAATTTATGCTTGTTCTCAAGCGATGACTTGATCTATGCAGACAAAGAGAAATACATAGCAGCTATACTAATAGCATATACCACAACTTCTTTTGTTCAGGGACCCAACTACTATTTTCAAAACAGGATTACAAAGTTATTAATCAAAGAAGAACATAATGAGATAACTAGTAATCTAACTATGAAAAGCTAAGGAGCATCAACTGTCCACATAAACACGTCTATGTGCTAGTCAAGTAGTGGAAATGCCCTCACTAGAAAGAAGTCCCTCATACTAACTGAAAAGCATTTAGAACTCAGCGACTAAGGAAGCATTCTGACTCTCACAATTGAAATTCAATGCATACTGACTAACACCATAGGCTTGCCTCTGTGCTCATTTTTTGGCTTGGTGATAAAGTGAAGTTGGATCACTTTAGGACTTATAGGCTT